>RJWH01000592.1:607324-676755 GCA_004363575.1 Solenodon paradoxus | reverse complement strand
GGAGGAGGAGAATCAGGATTAAATCCAAAGACAACCAACTGAATGAGGAAAGATTTTTGCAAATGTTAACATCAAGCAAAGGGCTAATATTAAAAATAGATAAAGCACTCATAAAACTCAACAAGAAAAAAACCTGATTTAAAAACAGGCGGAAGATCTGAACAAAGAGGATGGCCAACAGGCGCACGAAAATGTGTTCATCAACTCTTATTTTTAGGGAAAGACAAATCAAAACCACAACGAGAAAGCTCATCCAGGAGAATGAATGGCTGTTCCCGAAAAGACAAGAAGCAAGCACCGATAAAGGAGGTGAGGACAAGGGACCTAGCAGACAGTTGGTGGGGTTCTCCTTAGTGTGGTCATTATGGAAGACGGCGAGGAGATTCCTCAAAACATTGAGACTATAGATACTAGAATGTGACCCAGCTATCCCACTTCTGGGTATTTATCCAAATAGATACACTCACCCCATGTTCACCACAGCACTATTCACAGAGCTTAAGAGTTGGAAACAACCCAAGTGGCACTGACAGATGACCACATAAAGAAGATGGAGTATATATATTCAATGAAATGCTACTCAACTATTACAAAAAATATGAAGTGCACCCTGGTGGCCTAGCATTAAGGCCACCAGTCACAGTCCACATACATTCCAAGGACCCAGGTTCCAGACCTGGGGCCGTGGCAGAGAATAACCAAGATGAACAACTGAAAAAAAAAAGAAAAAAAAAAAAAATCCTGCCATCTGCAACAACATGCACAGAACAACTAGAAAATATTATGCTAAATGAAATTAAATGGAGAAAGACAAATACCATATGACTTGCTCATACATTATACGTAAACAAACAAATGAACTAAATAAAACAAAAACTTTTTGACTATATGAACAGTGGTTTCCAGAAGGGAAAGGGTGTGGGGTACATCAGGTCAACTGTGTAACGATGATGGAAATTAGAATTCTGTGGATAACCCACATGTAGTACATAGAGATGTTGATTTAAAAGGCTTTAAAATGTTATAAACCAACATTACTTCAGTAAAGAAAGAGATTAACTTTAAATACAAAGAGACAAGAGAATTATCTCATTATTGTTTTGTTTTCTTTCACTTACAAGCACAAAGGCAGGATGAGGACAGGGCATCCAAGTGTCCCGGCGGGTGGAAACAGGAACCTTCACTCTTTACTCCCTCAAACAAGCACTGATGGGGGCCAGACTCTGTTCTAGGCACTTCGGGGAGATACCAAGAATCCAGGGTAATGGGCTGCGCTCCAAAGGCTACAGAATCCAGAAGCACGCGAGGAGTGAAAGGTGGGACTTCCTTTGCTCTGCGGGGAGGAGGGCAAAGACGGACAGAGGCCTGTGGACGATGGGGCATGCGTCCTGTGCCTACAGCACTAGGGTTTTTAGAGAGAAATTTTGATTATTCATGCATTTTCTGAATTGAAAGACAGCAGATATGGAGCCTATGAGCTTATGAAGTTCATGAACTTTGGGGGTGCCCTGTGGTTCTGGGGGCTGAGACACTGGCATGCAGATTACATAGACCCCAAGAGCCCAGCTTCAAGACCTGGGGCTGGGGTGAAAAGCCAAAAATGAACTAAAAAAAGGTATTTCTTCCTCCTCTTCCTTCTTTAAATGCTTCCTCTTCTTTTCTTTCCTTCCTCTCTTTTTTTTAAAAAAAAAAGAGCCTGGCTTTAGAAAGAACTGCAGAAAGGATGTAAACCTTCAGAGCGCCTGCTACCCCTCAAAACCCGATGTCCTGAAGGATGAAGACAGCAAAAACGAAGACCGGGACTCCAATCACTTAACAACAATGGACTGAAAAGTCTCTGCTGAAAATGAAGCAGAGGCAGGAGGAACACTGCCTTTCACACAGCAGGCACCAGTGTGAATGAATAACCCAAAGAAGAGGCGCGCCAACTCTCGCAACGCTGCCTGGTGACCTCCACTTGTCAGAGAATACTAGTGCCTTTCGGGCCTGAGAAACTGCTATTTCTAGGGCCTTTCTAAAGAGTGCCTACTCTGTACAGTCATCCGAATTCCCAGGATGTCCGAGGCTCCCGCAGGCCATGAGGAACTGGCTACCACAGGCCTGCGCTCCAGGAGGCCTGGGGGCTAAGTCACAGTGCTGGCAGCTGCTCACATTGTCCACAGGAAACCCATTCTTTTCCACGTCTTGCATCTCAGATTCTGCTTTCCTGCTTTTAGGGTCAGCTCTGTTTCTGCTCCCTCATGCTGTGCTATCTGCCTTTGTCCATGTTTCTCTCAGGATCCAGTTCCACGCCAAGTGGCCTCTGTGTGACCTGCATTCAGCATACTGTAGGCCATCCTCCTGGGCCCGACAGGCAGCTCCCAGCACAGGGGCGGGTCCCTGGTCAGCCCCATGGGATGGTCCATGCACAGGGTCCCACCCTTGGCTGTCTGCTTGGAAGGCTCTCCCTGCTCCCAGGGTCCACATGGGACTCCCAGTTCACATCCAAACCCAGCAGTTAAACATATGAGCTGCAGAGGCAGTAAGAGGCTGCCCTTGTCAAACCAGTGGGTTTGAAAAGACGGGGCAAAATATCTGACATGTGTCAGAACCCCCACAAGAGTAAGCCTTACACCAGGGATTAAAGTTCCGATATCAGGACAGTGAATTGTCTCTGGTGCCACCACCCAATGATGGAATGCATGCAATTGTTCAGATCGATAAGGAAAGCCGATGGACAAGTTTGACATGTGAGATGTCTCATGCGTAATATGTGACCAGAACGGACCCTCCACTAAGAAAGGAAGGAATGACACAGTTTGAAGAAGATCACCGATAACTTCAAAGGACAATGTTACCTTCCCCAACCAGAACTGAAACCTGATCTGCCGACTCTCTCTCTCCATCCCTCTTCCTCACCATGTGGGTTTTTTTCCTTAAAAACCATGGCTGCTGGCACAGCGGATGGGGTCTGGACCTCCCTTGGTCGGCTCTATTCCTTTAGCCTCTAATTAAATCTCTGCTTGCTCACTCACCTAACTTTATTGTGGATTCTTTGAGTGACCCGAATCCCACAACGTGGGGCAGAAAATCTGGGCAGAATGCTCAAGAGTTGCTACAGACCTAGAAGGCATGGAGTCCTGTGTCCTGCACAGTGACCTGCACAGGAGCCCTGGACCTGACCCGTGCTATTCCCCACGTGATGGAGTGGACTTTTTCCCATGCTCCCAGTCACCAACAATGATGAAAGATCTGACTGAAGTGGAACTTCAGGACGAGCAGAAGTCCAGGGCATTCTTCGGGCAAATCACATTACATTCAAGCAACTCAGAAGATGAACACCCTCAGGCATGTGGGGGTAAGCGTCCCCTCTACCATGGGCCAGACAAACCTGACTGCAAATGCCTGCTTCATGGTGCCTTGAGTCAGGGAAAGAGATGACTCTCTCTACATGTCCTTGAAAACTCTAAAGGAACTAAATTCATGGTAAATTCATGGCATCCCTTGGAGGTGTTTGGCAGAAGTACTTGGACAAAATCCTCTTGTGGGGTCACTGGCCAAGTCCCTGCCTCTGTTTCACTCACGGAAGCCAAGTTCAGTTTCTTTATAGGCCTTTCTTGATCCACACATTGCATGTAATGTAAGAAAGAACCATAAAAGCACTTGTCATCCACACTGCTATTGGTGACTCTCCGATTCTGAGACAAGACACTAGACATTTTACCAAGAACGTTGCTGAATACTTGACAGCGTCCCCTGCACTCCAGCTAGAAACACCAAAACCAGCTTTTTATGTGGCAAGCTAGAAGACTGTGGTTTAAAAGTACACATATTTCTATGCCCTAGTGGAGTAGTGGTTTGATCAGTGCCTGCAGCCAAGTGGAGTCCACATGCAGCCTAAGAACGTGGGTCCGTGTCCCAGGTCCAGGGAGAACAGCCCAAGATGAAAAATCAAATAAAATAAAGTGTTTCTTCCTCCTCTCTCTTCCCACCTGCCTACCTGCATCTTTCCTTTAAACAAAAAACCATGCATATTGCTGCAGCCTCGGTCCTTTGTCCCTTTTCTTGCCCAGAGTTATTCCAGCATACGAATATGCCGTCCTCTTTGCCCACTCATGAGCTGACAGATATAGCTGTTGTTTCCAGCTTTCAGCTATTAGAATAATGCTACTATAACAGTTGGGTTGCAATTTTTTTTGAGGACCCGTGTTTCATTTCTCTTTTGTATGTACCCAGGGGTGGGGGCGGGGGTGCTGCAGGTTACATGGTAACTCTCCATGGAACCCCTTGAGGAAGGGCCCCATCTCCCACTCCACTCTGAGCAGCACATGGGAGTTCTGACGTCTCCACATGGCAAATGGTAGGGTGGCAGCCATCTGAGGTGGCATTTCCCTGCCGGTCGCTGAAGTGAAGCAGATGTCCACGTGCTAATCAGCCATCTGTACATCTTTTCTGGAGGAATATTATGCGGATTCTTTGCTCATTTTCAATTTGGGTTATTTGCCTTTTCATTACTGAGCTGCAAGAGTCTGTTACATATTCTGAACACAAGTCCTGTCATATACATGATAAGAACATTTCTCCCACCGCTGGGCCGTCTTTGTACCTTTTTGTCTGAACCATTTTGATGGACACACTAGAGGTTTTCATCTTGACAAGGTCCAACTGATCTCGCGTGGCTGCCGCTGCTACTCTGCGAACGTGCCGCTGTTGCCATGGAGATCTGACTGCAGGACTAACTAGTGCTTTCCTCACCCTGATGACATCCTTGACGTGATAACCCACAGAGTCTCTCAGCCTGTCTGTTCTCCTTGCCCCCTTTGAAAAGGATAAGCAGTGAGAACTGAGCAGATTTCAGCTCTTATCACAGGATGGAATGAATCGTTGACTCTGAGAGTAAGGCTGGGACTGTCATCCTGGGTGTCTCACAGGGACCTCTGCCATGGGGCTGCCCTCTGCCCAGTGGTGGATGCTCCCTGCATAGGATTCTGGTGTCCCCTGTACAGGTCACCCTGTCCCTGCTCTCCTCAAGGCTCTTTCCCCTCTCTGGGTCACACCCGCGTACATCCCAACTCACCTCCCTGCCAGGCTGTGCCACCTATTCCTTGAGCCAGCCAGACACCCAGACCCAGAGCAGCTAAAGACAAGTGTCTGCCTGCAGCTGATGCCCTGACTTGAACGCTGTCCCCAGCCTCCATGCACTGCCTGCAAACTTTGGGAACTTCTTTGGCTTCCCCCCCACTGCCCATCACGCCAGCCCCAGGACCCACTGGACTTCCTGAAAGGCCCACTTGCCGAGGTCCAGACCCTGACACCTGACCGCCCGGCTCCAACCTGGTCCATCTCTGCCTCTTCTCCTCACTGACCACAGCACTGCCTCCATCCCTGGCCCTCCATCACCCACACATGACCGCTTCAGGTCAGCCCAGTACCCTCACACAGGAGGCCCTGTGCTGGGAAGTGGGGTGAGGGTCCTGGCAAGGAGACGAAGGGGAGGAATGGGACCAACTCCAGGACCAACAGGACGGGTGCCCAGAGACGGACGCACTGGCAGAGGGAGATCAGGTGGTCAATCTGGACATGTGGGGTTTGGGGTACCCTGAGACCTCCAGCAGACCTCCATCACTGGCATCAGATGAACAGATCTCCCCATCCCAGGGTGATCCTGGGCTAGAGATGTCTACCCAGCAGGCATGAGCAGAGGAGGTGGGCGGGGCCTGGTGACACTGCTGTGGGGCCTGTGACCTCATTCACAGGACCACGGAGCCTGGAAGGAGAGGCCTGGGACATGCAGCATCACGTCACGGATCCAAGGGAGCAAGAGAACAGTGGAGGTGTCCACTGTGAGGACAGGTTCCATAAGATGGCACCCAAGAGACAGGGCCCGGCCCACTGAGGCTGACAAAACCAGAGTCACGACGGCGCTCTTAGAGATTCTCCCAGAGGGTCCTGGGAGGTGGCCCAGACAGCATGGCCACAATTACTAACTCATTTCCAGGAAAAGTGATAGGAGACAAAGAACCTCACCACTGTGAGGTCTGGCCAAGGCCTGGCCTTGGGAGCCTGTTGGAACCAGAGCCCAGAAGAGACAGGCGTGTTTGTACTCCCAGCTTAGCTAAACACAATGGCCTTGAACCAGGCAGCATGTGCGACCCTCTCGGCTAAGCCAGGGGCTCCTCCCAAGCTGGGATTGGGCCCAGCGCCAATCCACTTACCTGGCACAACTCCTGGACCCGGGGCTCTGGTTGCCTTCTTTTCCCGCTCTGAGTTCTCCACCACCTGGTCCAACTCCTCGCTCAGCTAAGGGAAAACAGAGTGGATGGTCAGTCGCAGCACTTGCCTTTCTAGATGCAGGAGCAGCTTCCCCAGATATGGCAGACCATCACATGCTGGAGGGTGTTCTACCAATTCCATATAAGACCTGCTGCTCAGAAAAGCCAGGCACCCTGAGTCTCAGAGCCTGGAGCATCACTAACTAAGCATGCACCAGAGGGTTCCCCTCACAGCTGTGGGGCAGGGAGTCTGAGGTCAGAGCCTTCTGGGAGCTGCAAGAGAGCCTGAATGCAGATTCTGGGAGCAGCTGGCGGTCCTTGGCTTGTGGATGCATCTGCTATCCAATCTCTTCCTCATTTTCACAAGTCCTCCCTAGAACCCTAGCAGGACCTCATCTTAACGACTCACATCTCCAACGACCCTCTTTCCAAATGTGGCCATGGGGGTGGGGGCTGTGACACGAGTCAATGCACAACACCTTCCACAGCTACAGAGTCAGGAGGCAAATCGAGTTGGTCAAGTTCCAAAGTCCATGATCTTAACCACTTCCCACAGGAGGAGGCGATATAGTTAGCGTCAGTCAAAAGAGGAGACAGTAACATTGGTTCCAGAGCTTCCCCGGACGCTGGTTAAAGTTTACCACTCGGGCTGCAAAAGGGTGGAGGAAGTGGGGAGGTCAGTGCACCTAAGAAGATGCTAACTAGCAGCCTGGAAGCAGATAACTCCACCCACATTATTAGTGTTCTCACTGGTCTAAGGGTCAAATGGTGCCACCAAGGAAGGCAGAGGACACAACGGATATGACAACAACCGGCAGGTCTCCCCTGGGACTGAGGGGCAGGAGGAGCCAGCCCAGAGTTTAGAGAAGGAGCCATGACTGAATTCCAAGTATTTTCTAGGCTTAGAGTCTCAAGAGAAGTTCATTAAAAATGCATCTCCAAGAGACCTGGGTCTTCTGTGTCTTACTCTCCTCTCCACACCTCTGCTCCTGCCACAGAACCAGGTCAAAGCTCCAGAAAAGGAAACCACCACACAGAAGGGGGCTGGGTGCCTGGAGAAGGCTCAGTGGGATACAGGCCCTGAGTTGGGCACAGACCCCATGGCCCCCAGAGCCATCCTGAGCCAGCCTGAAAGGTGAGCATCAGCCCTTGGAAGGCCCAGGGATCTCTAGTCCAAGCCAAACCCACTAACCTCCTGACTCCCCACAACTAGAATGAGCCACCTCCCTGGCCTCCCTTGGCCAACTCTCAGTATGTCCCCAGCCCAAAGCGAAAGTCTCTCTCAGCAAAGAACCTGAACTGGAGTGACTATCCACATTCGGAATGATCCCGGCAAGAAAGACGGAGGCCACAGACTGGGCAGCCTCCTTGTTCTGAAGAAGGCAAGTGGCAGTGATGGGTTGGAATGGGTCCTGGAAGAAGGCAATAGGAGGGATCCTTCCAGAGCCTTCTGCCATGGGGCTGCCCCCTAATAGCATATGACTGCACCTTCAGTCTTGCCTTCATAAGCAGGATAACTGCTTGTATTTTAATAAAATCTCAGGGGCCCTGCCTGATGAGGAGAGGTTGCAGGCAACAGGTCCTGTTAAGCCAGGACCCCAAAGCTTCCCAGGAGTAGGCGCTGTCCACGTCCTGTCACAGGAGCTGCACTCACTGGGGGCCCTGACCCCGCACTTTCCACAGACATTCTCACCACCTATCAGATAGCGGCTATGGTTTCTTGCCTGGGCAGGCAAGAAAGGGAAGCCCACAAGGCATACAAATGAAGAGGCAGAGCCAGACCAGGAAGGTGGGCTTTCTGATATCAGATGTCTAGTATTTACCACCTTAACTTCACTCCCTATAAACCAGAAAACTTTCAGTCAGTGAAAGAGAGCTCACTGGCCAGATTCCCGCACTGTCTATACAGGGAATCCATAGTCTCCTTTTGGAAAGGAAATATGGGGTCAGAAGCGGCAGGAGGACTAGAGACACTTGTCCCAGGATCAGATTCCAGGTCCTACACTAAATTAAAGTCTTATGCAGGTCTCACTTGTCTTCTACTCAGCATCCCCAGCCAGGGGACAAAACACCTGCCTTCCAGGCGCCTTACACACCCTTCCGGTAGGGAAAGATGTTCATCAGCACTGACAGGCACAGATCCAGAGGCAACAAGATCGCGTAGAAACAAGGCAGGACGCTGGAAAGGAGACTGGAGTCAGTGTCTGCCAAGCTGGCAGATTTCAGAGCCTCCCTTAAAAATGGGGGAATTTTAACCAACAGTGCTTGAGGAGGGTTAAAAGAAAGAAAAGAAAGGCTTGTGAGCACACGCAGGGGCAGAAAGGCAGGAGCACGTTTCTCAAAGGGGAGTATCCAGGGTGGCCAGAGCCTAAGAAGTGAGGGCACGGTTAAGGTCAAGGGAGATACTGCAGGAGAGCTGGGCAAGTTGCCGGGACGTTCGCACGGTCCCGACTGGCGGGCGCAGGAAACAAGGAACGTTCAGCTTCGCCGCAGGACCTCGACTCCAATGCGCACAGCGTGGGTAGCCCCAAGGGGGAAGTGGAGACACCGGGTCCTGCCAGGTGGCGTCAGGACTGGGGAAGTGGAGCAGCCTGAATTTGGCAAACGAGGGGCGCACGCCAGGGACCCAGGGAGGAGAGCAACAAGGATGATTGGGGTTTGGAGCTGAGAAGGTGAGAGCGCTCACTGGCGTCTGTGAGAGCGGGAGGCGTGGTGCGGACAGAAAGGATGAACGAGCAGTCTGTCGCGCGGGATGGACGAAAAAGACAAAGAAAAGTGATGGTTAGAAGCGGGGAGGGAGGCAGCCGAGCCGGTGCAAGCGTGTTCGGAGTTAACGCCCGGACCAGATGTGGGCAATGGTGCGGAGCAGCCGCGGTCCGGACCCAGGTGTGTGCAGCGAGCCCGAGCAGCCGCGGTCCCGGCGTGGGGGCCGGTGCCCGCGCTGCCGCCCCGACCGCGGGAGTGCTGCGTCCACTTGCTGCAACCGCCCGGCCGACGTCCCAGCGCCCGCCTGCGGAGCCCGGCGGGGCACCCGGAACCGGGCGCCCGCTCTCTTCCAGCTCGGCGACTCGGCACCGGGACCCTCCCGGACTCGCGCCGCCGCCGCTGCCCGCCCGCCGGTACCTCCTGGTAGGACGTGGAGCGATCCTGCCGGATCATGGCACTGACCGCAGCGAAGGCTTGCCGGGGCCGCCGGGGCCGGGAGGGGCGGCGGGCGCGTGCGGCCACAGCCGTAGACCCACTGGCTCCGCCCGGCGGACCCGGTTCCGAAGGGCGGCCCCTTGACAACGCAAACGGGCACGGCGCGTGCGCCTCGCTCCCTGCTCCGCGGGGCCGAAAGGCCTGCTGGGAAATGTAGTCCCCCGCCGGGCTGCGGACGCTGTATTCACGCAGAGCTGCGGCTCCGTTTTCCTTTCTCAGCTGGAGCCGGGGAGCGGAGAAGTGAAGACAGGCCAAGGGGTGAGATGGCGGGGATCGGGGTCGGAGGGTGTGGAACAGGAGAAGGGGTCGGCTGCGTCTGTAATTGCAGCGGAAGAGCGGTCTGGTGGTTTCTAACCATAAAGAACGTCTGCAGAGCATTCGTAGATCACCAAGAGCTTCCCCACCAAGTGCACGAGAGCCCTGGGTCCTAAAAAAGATCCTATTAAGAGGAAGTTTTTCTCCCCGGGGAGCGGGGAGTGCAGCTTTCACCAAGATTAATTCGGGGACGGCAACAGAGCCCACGTTTTTTCCATGGGGGCGGGGGTGTAGGGGGGTGTGGGGTGTGGCCAAGTCATGCAGGTGCTGCCCTGCCAGTGGGTCATGTGATGCACCGAGCCATTTTCACAGCTAACCTCAGCCCTGCTTCACAGGCCTTGAGAGCCAAAACAGCTTTTTAAAAAGAGGAAATAAGGGAGAGGAGGAAGAAGCACTTTTATTTATTTTTTCCTTTTCATTGTTTCTCCTATCCCTGTGTCAGGATCTCCAGTTGGCTTTACATGGTCTGGGCCTCAACCAGGGATCTTTGCACCTGAGCCACTAGGACACACTCCCCACATGGCTCTTGCAGCAAAAACCCGAAGGAAGGCTCTGTTCACCGCAGCTGAATGAAGCCTGGTGCCCTGAAGGAGGATGGGAATTAGGTGTTGAGCACTGCATCTCCTCCTGCTGCCTGAACAGCTGTTCTGTGTGGCCAGCAGCTTGGTGGTGAAACAGATAGAGGCTGCTTATGCTGGTGAATGCTGCTGTCTGTCCCTGCTGCAGCTGCTCCCCAACCTCCCCAGCGGTCAACATGGTAGTACCCACCGCATTGGAGGCCTGGACCTTATGGCTTAGCAATGGGGGTCCTCCATCATCCCTCTGGACCACTGTCCCACCCCAGGCCTCTGCCCTTACATCTATGGGATGATAGATGTAGTTCTCACTACAGTGTAGGCACTCAGCAGATGTGTTAAATGTGTGCAAAGGACTCTTCTTCCAGCCATTTCACTTAAGCAACGCATTAAATTCCTTGCTGTGTGAATTCCAGGTTGACTGACTGATAGAACAAGTCGTATCATCACAAGATTACAGCACTGGAAGCAACTGCAGAAATCTCGTGCAGCCCTGTCGCCTCTCTAGTTTGTGTTGGTTTTGTTTGTTTTCCTTCCTGCCTGGGTTTCCAGCCCGGGTCCTTGGACTTTACATGGCCTGCACCTTAACTGCTGAGCCATAGGGGTGCACCAGCCTCCTCTTTCTTGATCTATGAACTGTACTGGTCTTTGCTGTCCTCCCTCCACCTTGGACACTGTCAGTCCCTGGCTCCCAGAACACTGCACACTCCCTTTGCCTCTGGCCCCCTGCACCACCCCTTCCCAGTCTCCTGGTGGGCGTCTCTTCATGTCCTCTGCTCTCACTGTGGTCTAAAGTGAGCTCTTTGATCTCCTTTCTAGGCACACCCTGGGGCTAGTGTGTCCTCTGGTCTCTCCTGACTCAACTTACCATCTATTCCTAAAGATCCTGTTATGGTGGAATAGTGTCCCCCCCAAAGATGATTCCTAACCCCTGGTGCCTCAGAATGTGAACTTCCATGGAAACAGGACTAGTGCAGAAGTCATTAATTAAGATAAGGTCATACAAAGTAAGATAATGGCTTAACCTGCTGGGACCTGTATCCCTACAAAGAGACGACGAGAAGAGCTGCAGGGAGATGCCAGGTGATGATGGCAGAAGTGCCAGTGACAAGCAGCGCCCAAAGTGGCTCCATCATCTGGGTCTGGGGCCAGACCATCCTGGTCATGCAACAAGCTGTGCCCACCAAGAAGCTGTGAGGAGGCAAGGAAGGACTCTCCCGGAGCTTTGGTGGGACATGAACCCTTGCTACACCTTCTTGCTACACCTCCAGAAAGGTGAGAGAATAAATTGTGTTGTTTTGAGCCATCGGTTTGGATTTTTTCCAAGAGGAAGCAGGCTGGAAGGGAGAGAAGAAAGAAGCATTTTGTTTATTTAGTTGTTCATTTTGGTTGTTCCTTTGTCCCAGGCTGCAAACCCAGGTCTCTGGGCTGTAGGTGGACAGTACCCTAGACATGGGCTTAACCCCTGACCTATGAGGTTGCACCAGTTTTGATTTGACAGCCCCAATTCCTAAATGAACACAAAGGATGATGTCCACCCTCAGGCTCTTCTCCAAGCTGGGGCTTACCTGTCCCCAAACAGCTTCTGCACCAGTGTCCACCAGACTGCAGCAGAGACAGCTGCCAAAACTTCCCCCGCTCCCCAAGACCAGTCTGCCTGGGTCTAAATGTCTGCTCTGCCATTTAACAGCTTGGTGAGCTGGGAGCTTTGTGGGTCCTGCATACTTCAGTTACCGCATGTGTGAAATAGACTATTACTCCCTCTTCTGGCCATCTGAGAGACTGAGTCATCAGATGTGAGTACTTAGAACTCCATCTGGCACTTGGTAAGGAGTCTTTTAGTATTCATGCTTATTGCTAGGCTCAAACCAGAGCTGTTGGTCTTCCTGTCCTAAATCCCCTGCCCCCAGTCTTTCTCTCCATAATAAACTCCATCCTCCCAGGTGCTCTGGCCAGAACTCAACCTCAATTTCTCCCTTTCTCTTAAACTCCACAACTCTGTTGACTCAAACTTTAAAAACACATTCAGAAGTTGGTCATTTTCCACCCTCCAACCTAGAAGCAGACACCAGCATTTCTTGGGTTATTTCCAAAGCCTCCTGGCACGTCTAACCATACCCTGGCCACCCTCTAGTCTCCCAACACAGGAGCCAGGAACAGCCAGGCCACCCTTCTCCCACCCTCCAAAGTCAAACTACTCATAGTGGCCCCCAAGGTCTTATCGGTTTTGTCCCAAAGCTCCTCAGTTCCTGATACTCCTCCCCCGACACTCTCAGCTGCAACTTGCTGATCATAAAGAGTGTTTGCACAGGCTGTTCCCAGACGTGAAGTGTACCATCCTGAACATCAGTGGCTCACTTCTTGCACACCTCAGGGTCTTTCTCCAAACTCCACCTTATCAGGGATGCCCCAGCACTAAGCTCCGCCTTAAAGCCACACCCACTGCTATGTATCCCAACCCTGTGGGGTGGATTTCCCTCCAAGAAGCACTTCTGACCACCTTTTTTTTTTTAATTTATTTTTTATTGTACTAATTGTTCTACACGTTAAAATAATTTCCTATATATAGGTTCCCCATTTCTTAGATATATTTCAACACACCATTCCCTCCACCAAATCACCCAAGTCAGTGGTCTCCACTACCATTTGCCCCCACCCGCCCCTTTCCCTTTTGGTAACCTCAGTTCTGTTGCAAATGCTTCAGGGTTGGTTATGTTTCATCTGTTCCTTTGTTTTGTCTACTCACATTCCACCTATGACTGAGGTCATCTGGTATCTGTCTTCTTTTGACTTGTTTCACTTAGCATCATCCCCTCTAGTTCCATCCATGTTGATCAAATGACAGTTCCATCCCCTCTAATGGCTGCATAATATTCCATTGTATATATGCACCACAACTTCTGTATCCATTCATCTGATGTTGGGCACTTAGGTAATTTCCAGGTCTTAGTTATTGTGAATACAGCCTAAATAAACATGGGGATGCATACATCTCTGCAGATGGGTGATTTTGTATCTTTTGGGTAGATGCCCAGAAGTGGAATGATAGAATCACATGGAATTTCCCTCTTGAGGGTTTTTTTTTTTTTTTTTTGAGGAATCTCCAGACTGTTCTCCATGGGGATTGTACCAATTTGCACTCCCACCAACAGTGCAAAGTGTTCCCTTTTCTCCACATCCTCCCTAGCATTGGATAATAGCCAGTCTTTCAGGTGTAAAGTGATATCTCCTTGTTTTAATTTGCATTTCCCTGATAGCCAGTGAGCAGGAACATAATTTCATGTGCCTGTTGGCCATCTGTATATCCTCTTCAGAAAAGTGTCTCTCCAATTCCTCCTAATTTTTTTATTGGATTGCCTGTTCTCCTGTCATTGAGTTTTCTGAGTTCTTTGTATATTTTAGATATTAAGCCTTTGTCAGAAATATCAAGTGCAAATATCTTCTCCCAGTTAGTAGGTTTCCTTTTTGTTTTGGTGATATTTTCTTTTGTTGTGAAGAAGATCCTTAGTTTGATGTAGTCCCAGTTGTTTATTTTTCTCTTTATTTCCCTTGATGGTGAAGTTGAGTCCCAAAGGCTTCTCTATGACTGATGTCATGGAAAGTCTTTCCTATGTTGTCTTCTAAGAGCTTTATGGTTTCCTGGTCTTATGTCCAAGTCTCTAATCCATTTTGAGTTAATTTTTGTGAATGGCGTTAGAGAGTGGTCTAGCTTAATTCTTTTGCATGTGGCTGTCCAGTTTTCCCAACACTATTTGTTGAAGAGACTTTCCTTTTTCCACCAAATGCTTTTGGCTCCTTTGTTGTAGATTAACTGACTATATGTGAGAAGGTCAGTTTCTGGTGATTCAATTCTATTCCACTGATCTGTGCCTCTGTTATTATTCCAGTACCATACCGTTTTGATCACTATAGCTTTTGTAATATAAAGTCTGAAAGTGTAATCCCTTCAGATTTGTTCTTTTTTTCTAATGATTGCTTTGGCTATTCGGGGTCTTTCGTTGTTCCTTACAAATTTTAAGGTTTTTTGTTTTGTTCTGTTTCCTGGAAATAAACCTGTGGGATTTTAATGGGGATTACATTAAACCTATATATTGCTTTGGGTAAGATGGCCAATTTATGATATTGATTCTTCCCAGCCATGAGCAGGGGATGTCTTTCTATTTCTTTGTGTCCTCCTCTATCTCTTTTAAGAAGGACTTGTAGTTTTTATTGGATAGATCTTTTACTTCCTTTGTTAGGTATATGCCCAGGTATTTCATTCAACTTCTATTTGTAAATGATGTGATTTTCGTGATTTCACTTTCTTCTAGTGTGTTGTTTATGAATACAAATGCAACAGATTTTTGTGCATTGATTTTGTAGCCTGCCACTTTACTGTATTCACTGATGAGTTCTGGAAGTTTTCTGATAGCGTTTTGGGGTTTTCAATATATATAATCATGTCATCTGCAAATAATGAGAGTTTTACTTCCTCCTTTCCAGTCTGGATTCCTTTTATTTCCTTTTCTTGCCTAATTGCTCTGGCTAAGACCTCCAGTACAATGTTAAATAGCAGTGGTGAGAGTGGACAACCTTGCCTTGTTCCTGATCTAAGAGGAAATCTTTGTTTTTCGCCATTGAATATGTTGTTGGCTGTGGGTTTTTCATTTATGGCCTTTATTATATTGTGGTATGAACCTTCTATTCCCATTTTATGGAGGGTTTTTATCATAAATGGGTGTTGGATCTTGTCAAAAGCTTTCTCTGCATCTATTGATATGATCATGTGGTTTTTCTCTGCTCTTGTTGATATGGCATATTGCTTTAATAGACTGATGCGCGTTGAACCATCCTTGCATCCCTGGGATGAATCCCACTTGACTCTGACCACCTTTAGCAGGCAGGTTCTGGTGCCTGTGCTTCCTGCCGCACGCAGTGAGCAATAGTCATCAATGAACAAGCAAATTAGTTTCAGAGAGCCATGAGATCTCTAAAGAAAATACAAGCGGATATGAGAGACAGAGCAGCTAGGGGACAGGAGGGAGCCAACTTATCCTGGGGGAGTAAGGAGAAGCCTCACAATTTGAGGAAGGACAGGAAGGGGCCAGGAAATGGGGACCAGCATCCAGAAGAGGTTGTGTGCAGTACTGCAGCCCAGGTTGGAAGGCCAGCAGAGAGCAGCATGGCTGGAGGAGACCTATGGAGGGACTGAAAACATACCA
Organism: Solenodon paradoxus; assembly: GCA_004363575.1. Lineage (NCBI taxonomy): Eukaryota > Metazoa > Chordata > Mammalia > Eulipotyphla > Solenodontidae > Solenodon > Solenodon paradoxus. The sequence continues at coordinate 661,212 of RJWH01000592.1, read as the reverse complement.
GAGACAATCCGAGAGTTAGGCAGAGGCCAGATGGCGGGGTCTGGGTGGAGCTGACCTGGGCACCTGGCTCCCAGATCCGGACCTCCCCTCCCCTGCTCAGCAATTTTGGGCAGCTTGTTGGCTCACTGGGTTATGACAAGCAGAAGCCCTGCTGGGAGACCTGCAGAGCCAAGACAAGGGAGGGCAGGGTTTTTCTTTCCCTGACCTCTGCCTGTAACATCACCCTCCCATGGCTCCAATTCCAACACAAAGGCTTTTTGGCTTCAGTCAGGTGACTCTGACCCTGGACCGAATAATACCACCTCCTGCCTAGGGTCACACATCAGCCTTTTCCATGCTGCTTTTACTCAGAATAGTTTCTATTTCCTTACAGGTAACTGCTGCCTTTGAGAAGTGAACTGGGTTTCAGTGGAAAAGGGACATCAGTGGGCTGGCTGCCTGGTGAAATCCAAGGGCTGACAAGCTACCTGTTAAATTCCAGACTTGCACTCAGGGAGGTCGGTGCTGGATCTGATCAGTAGAATGTATAAGGAGTGAGCTTGGACTCAAAGAAGTTCCTGAGAAATAGATCTCTAAGACAGGAAGGGTGGGGCAGGGATGTTATCAGGGAACACCATGCATGAGCAGGGATATTCTTTCCAAGGGTTTGGAAGGGCCTCTTCTAACCTGGAGAACCTGTGGCACCATGTAAATTAGTTACTCTGGCCAAGGCTGACCCAGCCTTACCAAGGTCATTATCGTTTTTAGTTTCAACACAATCCTCCTCTGTTACTGACATAAAACTTGAGATTCAGAGGACTCAGACACCAATCCTGTGGAGGCTACTTGGCACTGAAGCCCATCCTGTTGAGTAAGCAAACTACAAAATATGTGCAGTGACCACGGGGCCGTGTCACTTGTGGTGAGGAGCAGACTGAGACACAGGGCCTGGGCTGGAGCACTGAGTTACCACCTACTATATGACCTTTGGGAGGTACTTCAGTTCTCTGCACTCCAGTCTCATCCCCTGTAAAATGGAGATAATAGTTCTATGCCATCATAGGCTCACAACTAGGAGGAGACGTGTCAGATGCAGACAAGTGCATGACATGCAGAGAGCTCTGCTCTGTGGCTCTGCCAGCTCTCCTAGGTCTCCTGACCACAGATGTTGCAGAACCCCCAGAATCAGGTCACCATCTCCTCTTGTCCCTGTCCCCGCATACTTCCTTGGTCATCTCATCCATTCTGCAGCTTGAAATATAACCTGTATATAAACAAGTCCAACATTTTTATCTCTAGCCCAGAACCCTCCCCCAATTCCAGACTCAGCACCACCTTACAGTCTGATCATTCCACAAAGTCATCCGCACCTTTCAAACTGACAAGCCCCAAACTGATCAGGACCACCCCCACCCAACCCCCTCCTCCTCAGTCGGCAACTCCATCCCTGGGGCTATCCTTCACCGTCTCATACTGCGAGTGTCTTCTGACAGTACATCCTTCAAAACACATCCACTTGAGTGCCTTGGTGGCCTAGCAGGTAAGTCCGCCAGGTGCAGCCCACATATATTCCTGAGGACTTAGGTTTAAAACCCAGGGCCAGGGAATGACCAAGATGAACAACTGAAAAAACAAAGCTTCCTCCTTTCTCTTCCTACCTGCCTGCTTACCTGCCTTTATTCCTGCCTGCACCTTTCCTTAAAAAAAAAAAATCACCATCCACTTCTCACCACCTCCAGTTCCCACCTGGCTTCAGCCCTCCTCACCTCTCCCCTACATTTTGCAGCAGCCTCTCCAGTCCAGTCTGTTCTCAAAGCCTGAGTCATTCCTCAGTTCCATTCACAAGGCATAAAAGTTAGTCTTTTAAAAACTAACGGAGGCCCATATGATTTGACCCCCACTTCGACCCCCACTTCTACCCCCCCACCCCCACCCCTCAGACCTCATGACCTCATCTTTTTCCCCACTCCCTCCCTCCCCTTTCTCAGCCTTCAGGCATCTTTCCCTTGGCCAGGCTCCCTCTCCTCCAGCCAACTTTTATGCAAACACATCTTCCAGTCAATCAAAAATTGCATCAGGGTCTCATCTCCCATTACCCTGATTATTTTGCTTCCTAATATTCACCGACACCGAATATACGTAAGTATCACAGATGACTGTGAGCTCTCCATGGGCGTGTCTCTGTCTTGGGCAGCGATTGCACTCTGTGACCTGGAGCATGGAAGTCCTCAAGAAATTTTTGCTGAATAAATTAACGAAGTACACTTCCCACACCTACAAGTTATGATTATTTGGGGGGCAAATCTCTGCCACGCTTTACCCTTTGTAAAATCCCCGCAAGGGCCTGAAATTGAGACACAACTGGGAAGAAAAGACTCAGACAAAAGAAAGTGAATGAATAAAATTAGGGTCCCGTTTTTATCAAGAGAACTTCCTTTCCTAGTGTTGGGATGTTGGCCTGTGTCATCCATGTATCTAGTCGCTCTTTAGCTCAATTTTCAGTCCGCAGTTTGGCGTCAGGAACCTAGGGTACAATCTTAGTTCCAAATTCCCAGCAGCTGGTGAAGGGCACGAGGCACGGTATCTGGTGTGGGCCGCTCTGAGTAGTGTAACGTGCACCGGGTCTGGAGCGCGTGGGGCGGGGCTCAGGATGCCGGATGAAAAGAAAGGAGAGACTCCCGGGTGCAGACTGAGGCGGAGTGGAAAGAGAGGCTCTCGAAGTGCGCAGGCGGGGCTCCGGGGCGTGGGCGGGGCTACACGGTTGAGGGGCCAGGCTCCAGGAGGGCAGGAGGGGGCGGGGCTACATGGTTGAGGGGCGGGGCTCCGGGGCGGGTGCGTGGGCTGCGGCGCCAGGCCGCCCTGCCCTCTGCGCGCTCTCCATGGCGGGCCCCGCGCTGGGGTGGCCGCTGGCAGCGCTGGCCCTGGTTCTGGCGCTGGCCCCAGGGCTGCCCACAGTCCGGGCCGGGCAGACGCCTCGCCCCGCCGAGCCGGGGCCGCCGGTGAGGCTCTTCACGGAGGAGGAGCTGGCACGCTATGGCGGGGCGGAGGTAAGCGTCGGGCCTGGCGCTGGGGAGGCGGGGACCCGGAGGCCGCGGGCGCGGAGGGGAGGCCCGGAGGCGCCTGATTCCCGCGGTGGCTGCCCCTGCAGCCGGGCTGCGAGCGGCCCGAGGCCTGCCAGCACCCTGTCTCCGAGCCGTACGCCGAACTGGCGAATCCTCAGTCGTCTGGCGCCTGGCTCCACTCCCCCGAGCGAGCGCGCCCTCGGCGCTGGCCCCTCTCAGGCTGTCCCGAGAGTCGCGTTTCGACTGGTGGTGGACACAGGAACCTTAGACCCTCTTTGGTTTCGACGTTAGCATCTGCTGGGGGCAGACACGTCCGCAAACTTCTGTAAAGTGAGCGGGGAAGGAGGGGGAAGGAAGCAAAATTGCAATCTGGTTTAGGGGGCGGGGCTGGGGGGCAGGTCCGGGGTGATCCCGACTTGGTTTGCCCGTCACTACCTCGGGTCCCCTCTGCTGCCCACTCCCCTCCTGCTCTTGGTGCCTTCGCCCTTGGCCAAGCTGGAGCTGGGCGTGGGCTGGGAGAGATCAGAGGTTAGAGACAAAGATCCCCACAATCACCAGTCGGACTGGGTTGAGGGCACCCAGTGTGATGTGCCAAGTGTGGGGATAGGATGCACATGAGAAGGCCCCTTGGGGACTGAAGAGCAAGTTCCATGGAGACTCAGTACCTTGGCAGTTCAGAATGGAGGGGACCCAATCCATGCCATTACACATGAGGAAACCGAGGCACCACCAGTTTGTGGTACCAGGTATTGTCTTGTTAAACACCCCTGGCCAGGGCTCCTAACATATATCCACTCGCCTTAGAGGGATGAGGTCTCAAGGGGGACGCAGGAACCTGTCCTTAGGTAGTGATGCCAGTCTGGGTGTAAAGAGAAGTTTGTTGTAACTGGAGTCTAGTTCACTAGCAGATAAGGATGACTCCTTCCCTAGCAGATGGTGGAACACTATCACCACAAGTTCACATGAAAATTTCTTAAAAATTCCCAGACCCCAAAGATAACCTCCCAAGTTAGTACCAAATAGGGACATTCTTTTTTTGTCGAGAGTTGTAGGGGCTGGGATCTGTTCAGGTCTACATTCTGGCTTATTTATCAGAAGAGAAATGGTTGGCACATTATTTAAGTCTTAGTTTCTGCATCTACAAAATAAGTATAGTAATACCTTCCTCTCATAGTCATATATAAATTAAGTGAAAGGCATACGTGTAAGTCAGCATGTGCAAGAGGTCCACAGTAGGTCCTCAGTAAATCCAAATCTCCTGCTGGCCCTCCTACCACCTGAACTTACCCAGTCGTCCTGAAGTATAGGCCTGGAGCTGTCAGCTTGTCTGGTAAGGTCTCAGCCCAAGAAATGCGATCAGAAAGTAATAGCCTTCACACTGAGGTTCAGAATTAAAAAACAGCATCAATCACAAGCCACTCAGGAGGGCGGGCACTGTTTCTCCCCTGCAAATACACGTGTGCCTCCCTGGGGGTGAGAGGCACCACCCACTCTGCTGCTGCTGTCCTGCCCTGCATGTCACACATCGGAATTTTTCTCGACAGTCAGTGGCACATGAGTGGTATGTTCCTGTACCTAATGAAGGAGGAAAAAGAGGGAGAGGGATTGGCTTGAGAAAAGCAGCTGTCACAAGATATATGTGTGGTGATAACATGTATGTCGTGGACATCCTTCCAAGTTATAAAGATGTTGCCTGCACAGCATTTCCTTGCCTGAAAATGAGCTTCTTCCTGTCACCATCCCCTAAAGTTGGGCATCTAAACTTTTCTCATTTTCCCTGTTTAAATAATGCCACGTTGAGCTTTTGTACTTTTTCCGTACCGAGGTAACATTTTATATCCTGAGCACAGCAACCAAAAAAATATAAAACCTATTGTTAGAACTAGGAGGGAACAAAAGAATATAAAAAGTAAGTAAGTTGTTCTTATTCTTTGGCCTGGGAATTTCATTTATTGAAATAGGCCCCAAGGACATAACTCACCGATTTAGAAAGTAATGTGTAGAAAGATAATCCTGTTACAACCATCGATAATTTTAAAAGAATTGGAAAAAAACAAACCAATCCAAGACCCCAAATAGACAACTAAACATACAGGAACACAGTGTCACTAATAGGAGGTAGGGCCCAGGTGCCATTTCATGACAGCCATTGGTATTTCAATACTTAGACATGTTTGTATGAAGTCATGTCACCTAAAAGAAGCAAGCTACACAAAAGGTCATTCACACTGACCTAGATGAAAGGAAATTTGAACTGATTTAAGTATCATTTTATGTTATTTTGAATTTCTGTTGGTGTAAAGTTGTCTCAGTTCCTGGTTTTTTTAAAAAAGGTATTGCCACAGGTTGGCGATGACACTGTTCCAGCAGAGGCTGGGGCTCAGGGACTGGGCTCCCTCACCTGTGCTGGGCTCTTCCCCGCTGCTGTGAGCAGGGGGTGGGGGGGGGCCTTTGCCGCTGCCTCATGGCTTCTCTTCCTAGGAAGACCAGCCCATCTACCTTGCGGTGAAGGGTGTGGTGTTTGATGTCACTTCTGGAAAGGGTAAGTGGGCTGCCCTTACAAGTTCTCATTTCTGGAGAGCTCAGGGGTTGGGGTGGGTGCTGGAGGCAGTGTGAGCTGGGGCAGGGGCTCCGTGCTCAGCTCTGAAGCCTCCATGACTCCTGCTGCCTGTGGAATCGAACTCACTGCCCAGTGAGAGGAAAGTGCTTCTAAGCAAAGAAGTGGACGACAGACCGTGATGAACATTTTCATGACATTTCGTGGTTTCCCTCGTGGTGACTGCAAACGGCCCCACGAAGGGAGCTTCAGAGTGGTTCCACCTTGATTTGAGACCAAACACTTGGGTGGAAGTAGATTTGGCTTTCATCAACCTTTAAGAGGACTCAACATTTTTCTTGTTGCATTTTAGATGTTTTTAAGAGATTATGTTCATTCTATATTTTAAAAATATCACTTTTCAGCCCAGTATATGTGGCTTTGTCCATATTCTGACCTAGAGGGAGTTGGGGGTGTTTACTGGACACCACACCTCCCTGTTCGCCCCTCCTTGGGCCTGGAGCCTTTGCGGGTGGGGTTGGGTCTCGGAGGCCCTCTCCCCACAGCCCACCATGTCCTGCCCACTCTGCAGGCCTGAGTCCACTTATCCTCTCCTGCCTCCCCTCCACAGAGTTTTATGGACGAGGAGCCCCCTATAACGCTCTGACCGGGAAGGACTCCACCAGAGGGGTGGCCAAGATGTCCCTGGATCCTGCAGATCTCACCCATGACACCGTGAGCTAATGATAAGCCTCTGTCCAAATGTCCACCCCTCGCCTGGGCTTTTTTTTCAACCCCTGGCCAGTAGTAAGACTTCTAGCCTGCCCGTTCTCCTGTCAGTCTTCTCGGTGTGGCAGCCGACTGTCCTGTTGAAACATATTCCTTCCTGTGTCACTGCTGCCCAGAAATCGCCCTTGGCTCCCACTGTCAAGAGTCAAGTCCAGACTCTTGTGAACTTGTCACTCAACTCAGTGACCATCACAGTTTGGCCCCACAGGCCGTGGCAGCCCTGTCCCTTATATCCACACGCACCACCCGAGCCTCCGATAGGTTCGCTGATCTCTGAGACCCAGGCCCCTCTTGGAGCTCGGGGTGAATGAGGGTGAGAAGCAGACTCCTCACATTCTGTGATGGCAAACAGCATGGACAGACGCCCCCTCCTCTCTCAGAAGGGCCCGGTTGTGCTCACATGAGTCAAACTCTAAGCCACAGCAGCACAAACACACACGAGACACGGAGGAGGAAGGTACGTGTGTCTAACAGGGCATGTGGTCAGGTAGGAGGGGTGCAGAGTGCGCTGCGTCTCCCCGGGCTGGGTTCCCCGGGCTGGGTTCCCCAGGCTCTCTAATCCCGCGTCAGTCAGAAGGCAGAACACCGTGTCGCCGATGCCCTCACATCCCATGCCCATCTCTTAGGAAGGGATTGTCTGTTCTTTGACTTGTGGAGGTGTTTTTCCTCATGCATTGGGGGTGTAGGGAGGGCCAGGTGGGGATGGCAGAGGCCCGTGCTTACTCCAGCTGCTCATCCCGGCCCCGTGCCTCGTTTTCCCCACAGACGGGTCTCACAGCCCAGGAGCTGGAATCCCTGGACGACGTCTTCACCAAAGTGTACAAAGCCAAGTACCCCATCGTCGGCTACACAGCCCGGAGAATCCTCAGTGAGGACGGCAGCCCCAACCTGGACTTCAAGCCTGAAGACCAGCCCCATTTTGACCTCAAGGATGAGTTCTGAGGCTGTGTCTCGGGCAGCGGGGCCAGGTTCTAGGGAGGGTGAAGCCGAGACACAGGTGGGAAATCAGCAACACAGGCCACCTGCTTCTGGTCGTCGATCTGAATAAAGCCACCTTCTAACCTGGACCTGTGAATGTCCTTTTTTCCTTTGGTCAAGAGCTCTGTCCACCTGGGTGTCCCGCTTGCTAGCTGGGTGTAATGACAGGTGGAAGCCCCTGGAAAGTCCACACTGGGCTCTCTGGGCCCTGGAATGACCAGTGTCTGGCTTTATATTTTTCCACACTTGCACATTGCCTTTGGGACCGTGCTCACTTTAGAAGGAGTGCAATAGTACACGTCTGTTTGTCACACAAGGAGACTTCTTCAAATAGGCCCTCTCCCCGAGGACCTCACTTGTATGGGGGCAGCTGTGTGTGCCTGAGGGGGTGGGCAGCAGGGGGCGCTCACAAGCGGTGACCCCTCCTGGAGGGGTGGAACAAGGAAAGGGGTCTTTTCACTGGCCAGGAGGCTATTGAGGGGCTGGTCTGCAGCTGGGAAATGGTGGACAGAGCCCAGTGGGCAGTCTGGCCTGGTGGCCATTCTGGGATGATGCTCAGTTCAGGCTGTGGGTCAGATTTTTGGAGAAATCCCTTTCGTGGCGTTTTGGTAATGTCTGGGAACAGTGTACATTTTTGGTTGTCCTGACTGTGGGATGCCGTTGGTGTCAGTGTCGGGGATGCCACATGGGGCGGCCCCCACAGCACAGCCTCAGATGTCAGCGCACCCATACTGGAAACCCAGCCTTCGACTGAGCCCAGGAAATTCTTCGACATAAAGCTTTGTTTTTTAAAATTAAATAGCCACTGCTTCCAAGAGGGAGTTTTATATAATAATAGCTGATAATAATGATAATGATAATAATGATAGCTGACAGGTCTCCTACGAAGATAAGAGGCTGATGACCCTGCCTGCCCACTCGGCCTGGAAAAGGCGTGACAGCGCACCAGGAGGTGGGACGCAAGTGCCCAGGTGCGCAACAAGAAACTCCACATGGGCCTTGTCAGTCTCATTCCCTGGGAACCAGCTGGGCCCTCTGCCCTGTGCCATAAAGCTCCACACTAGGGAGCCACACTAACTCCCGGGTCCCTTGGGATTGGAGACAACTGTTACAGGGCCTTGGCAGCCCCGAGAGAGGACTCCTACTCCAGCATGGCCTTTCCTGCACTGCCGTGCCAGGGTGGCCCAGAGTTCAGCCCTTGGACCCCCGCTCTGCTGCAAGGGCAAGGTGCCACCTCAGCCCATGAACTTCCCACCAGCAGTTCCCTCAGGTCGCTCCTGTCTGTTGGACACCCCCCCACCCCAACACCCCAGTCCTGGTCCCCGATCCCAGCACATTGTCCTAGAGGCTTCCTCCCAGGGACCTGTCCATTCTGCCTCCAGCAGGGTCTTCTGCTGAGTGAGGCCAGGTTCCCCATGGGAGTGCAGGCAGGGGCGAGGTCATGGGCGGAGGAGTTTGCATCATTGCATGACTGCAGAACCCACAGGAAGAAGCACCCAGACCCTGGAGGCCAGAGCCGGCAGCCTGACCCCCGCACTTGCCATCATAGACTCCACTTTAAAGGTGGTGAATGCCGTCCTTACAGACTCAGCTGCACACCTCCACTGGAGCCTCCCCAGGGGTCCACACTAGGGCTCCCCTGCTCTGCTGTCCTGCCTGTTTAGGATCCCATGGGGCCTGCCCAGACAGCATTGGTTTGGGGACTGCAACTCCTGCACCCAAGGACTTACCACCAGCAGAGGCCAGGCCCCTTTGTGGAGGGTCTCTGGCCCTGCTTTAGGCACAGAAAGGAAGGGCCTGTGATTTTTTGCCCAGGAGAAAGGACACTGAAGGAAAGGTGATGACAGGTATTGGTTCTTAGCCAGTCCTCACACCGATTCAAGTGCAGCCTCCCAGAGGTTGACTGGGCCAGGCCGGCCCTGCCAAGTGCACCAGGGTGGTGTTGGGTTGGAGGTACCCTGGGGAGCCAGATCTCAGCTCCTCATGCGAGGTGTCTCCCCATACTCTGTCCTACCAGCCCCCACCAGTGCCCTCAGACCTGCCCTCCCTACCTGTGCTCCCAGGTGAAGGTGCCCAAGCCCCAATGCAGAGGGACCCCCGCTCCTCTGCCATTCACAGAAGGAATTCAAGGGCTTAGAAAACAAAGACAAGGCCATGGCAGTGGAGTGGCCTCTCTTTGGAGAAACAGACTGCTCACCAAATGGTGACATGCGGAGGAGCGAACTGGCTGAGCATCAGGTTCCTGTGAGCACAACTCCCCAGGCTCATCCTGGACAGAAGAGCACACTCCAGCCCCTGCTGCCAGCGGGTCTGTTGGCCACCCAGTCATCAGCTCCCTGCAGATAAACTAAGGGTCTAAGATATGGAGCCTCTCCCTCCATGATTTCCTTCCACTGGCTGCCTCTCAAGATCATCTCCAGAGGCTGGCTGCTGGGGTGTCTGCACAGGGTGGAGCCCAGCAAGCCAGGGGAGGCCCCACGTGCCCTGGCCCTCCCCAGGGGTCAGCTCAGGCTCAGGGCGGCGCTGGCCCTGCCTTGAAGGAGGCAACCTCCGGAGCCCAGAGGACTTGCTCAAAGCTGGCCGACTTTTCCAGGGGTGGAAGCTGACCACAAGCCAGCCTGTCCACACATCAACTGTGGTCACTGCCTGGAGGATGAGTTAACATGGCCTGGTCAGCCTGTAGCCGGGGCCCCTTCCTTCCCCAGAGGCCTCCAGTTCTGGGGCATTAACTTTCCTGGGCCACCACGGGGCCAGCAGCCCAGTCCCAAACCCTGAGTCTCTTCCAAGGTCCTCAGAATCTGGACACACAGGTCAGTGCGCTCACTCTGGGGTGGGAGAGTCTCCCTCCCACTCTTCCTGATCCCAGGGGAGCCTTGAATCCCTTCCCAAACATGGGTCCCTGCAGGCCGCAAACCCCTAGCCCAGTGTCTGCTTTGGGAAGAACCCAGCTAAGTCGCAGGTTACTTCCTCAGACAGACACAGGGGGCAGTGACAACCTGTCTGTCCCTGGTGTTGGGGTCTGGATGGAGGGCCGAAGGCTGGGGCGCCCCATTTCCTGGGTGATACTGGTTAGTGGGGTACACGTTCCTCTCTGCAGGGGACTTCTCACAGGCTAGTGGCCCCATGTGCTTCTTGAGTGTCTCAGCCTCTGATATCAGGCAACCTGCATGCCCTGGCCAGAGTCGGGCCACAGGCTTTACCACAGTCCCCGACCTGTCTCCTTGCTTCTCACAGTGACGGCCTTGTCTCTGGACGCCTGCACAGGACAGAATCGCAGGAAGCCCCATTTTTCTTGGGAGAGGGGCAGGTTCTGCAGTCAAACTGACCGGGCTGAAGCCTGGTCGCCCTGTTGGGTCCTGTCAGGTGGGGTTCCCGACACCCCGCCACAAGCCGAGCACACGGATCTTTGGTCCCCATACTGTGCTGTGGTCCGCAAGCGCGCAATAGCAGTGTGTCCACATGGACGCACACACCTTCATTACAGGTCAGGTGACCCGCCTAACACAACGCTGTACACTTGCTGGACAGCCCCGGTGCTGTCAAAAGCACGGTCAGGCAACATGATAAGACAGTGTGTGCCTGGGTGCTGAGGGCGGCCTGGGCCCCTCACCTTACACAGAGGGTCGGGGGGCCCTCACCAGGCTGGTACTTCCAGGCTGTTCAATGTGTCTAGCGACTGCCATGGATTCATGTCCTGCGAAGGGACATTCTGGAATGTCTGTGTTCAGGGATCTGCAGAGGCTGGGAGGGAAGAAGTCAGTCTATAGGGACCACTTTGAGCTCCCCTCCTGGACACTTGAGGCTCAGTACTGAGAGCCGATCCCCCAGGGAGGACCTTCCCACATTCAGAGTCTGTCACGTCCCTCCCCAGGGCACCGCCTGGCTGCAGGCCGGCTGCCAGGCCTAGCACTAGTGTGGTCAGCTGGTCCCCCATCACTCAGTGATTTGGGTTTCAGTCCAGCTCTCAGCCCCCTACCCTCTCCAGAAGGGAAGGCTATCACCTCTCAGGGACACTGTGCCTGCCAAGATGGGTCCCGCTGCCCAGCACACGGGGCAAGCCCTTCCCCTTGCTCTGTGACTGTGTTCACAGAGCAGTTCACCAGATAGGAGGCTCTTGCCTGCTTCAGGGCCCCCCAAAGTTCCCAGGGCCCCCACAACACCCAACACTGTCTTCGTCTGATCAGATGGGTGAGTGAATTGGGGCTCCCACACCCTGGGGATCCTGCCTGCACACACTTGGAGAGTAGGTCTGAGTCCTGGTCCCATTCTGGGGTGTCTGAATAGCCCCCCACTCCAGCCAAGGTCTCCAGTGGGGCCCTGGCCATCGCCCACACCTGGACCTTGGTGCAGCCTTGTCATTGGGGGTGCAAGGACAGTCAGAGGCTCCCCAGCCACCACATAGCAGGTGGTGACCAGCTCGGGCAGTGTGGGCAGCCCTGGGTGGGGGCACCTACTCGGGATCGCCAGAGTTGCCTCTCGCAGCTCCCTGGGGACATCTTCCCCGAGGCCCAAAGAGAAAACAGGACCAGAGGGGCTGCCCAGACTCTGCCCTGTCAGTCCCTGCATGACTGGCCTTGTCTCCTCCCTGTAGGTTACGGAGGTCTCCTAAGACTGCCTGTCCTGTCCAGGTCCCCCTCAGAGGGGCCTGCAGGGACCTTGTGGTCCTGTGCGCCCACATCTGGTCTCCTTGACCGTGTGTCCCTCGGCGGCAACTCCCTGCTCCTGCCGGGCCCCACGGCTCAGCCTAGGCTCCACCTGGGACCAGAATTAGGATGCAGCTATCTGGCTGGTGGCAGAGGCTCTCAACTCCTTGAGGACCCAAGGAAAGAGAAACTTTTGGCTGAAGGATGTGAGATATGGTACAGTTCAGGGTGCTGGGCTGTGTGGCACCCGACTCCCTAGGGGCAGCTCGTAGCCTGGGGCTGGCAGTCATAAGCCACCGAATTCAGAAGAAGGTAATCAGGCCTGGGGACCTGTGACCCCCTTGGATATGAGCTGTGGGTAATAAGGGGTGCTCTGGCCCACTGCCCCCATTTTCCAGGGCTGCTTCCAGCGCCCCGAGGCAAGCATTCCAATTCAGCACTGAAAACTCTGAAATAAACCTACTGTCTACTGCCCTCATCTCCCCCTTCCCACTTAGCTGTGACCCCTCTGCCGCCTCAGTCATAGCCTCTCTGATTCACATCACCCCATTCTCTGCCATTCCCCCAAGATCCACGGTGTCCAGTTTCCCTCCCTCCGGTTATTAATGAGCTTGCCTGCATACATCCAGGTACAAACCAACCAGGTGCTATTTCATTCTTGGCATGTCCCGCACGGTGCTGGGTCGGGGTGGGGGTGGGGGGCGGATTGGGCTGGGGGTGGGGAAGAAGCCGGGCAAATAAATGCGGAAACTGTCCCGGCTCTGAAGGAACTCCAAAGAGGAGGGCAGTGGACAGAGTTCAGGAGCAGGTGATCCGTGGTGACCCCATCTCCAGGTCCTGAGCAGGACGGGCTGGACCATGACGCTGCTGGGCTTCGTGGACGATGGTGCCCCCTGGTGGTTTATTTGGGGAACGCGCCTGCAGCTGTTTTGTAAAGGATTAAGCTGCCTTTCTATTTTTGGTTCCCGATATTTCCATAATGAACTGCTAACAGGAGCAGCCCCAGGTCTTCCCAAAGGACTGAAAGTGGCAGTGCTGACTCCCGCTTCCACACCTCTCAGCTCTCCAGGGACCAGACCCGCTCTCAGTTCCACCTGGGTTCTGTCTTCATCAAAAAGTCCTGGGTGCAGAGTCCATATGTTGGCTCTGGCTTCAGAGGGAGGGAGCACATCCAGAGTGACGTGCTGGAAAGAATGCAGGATCCAGGATCAGGAGGCTTGGACACCGGCCCAGGTCAGCCGCTAATGAGTAGTGAGATAATAATTACAATAATAGCTCCGTTTATTCACTATTTACCCTGAATCAGGCACCAGGAGTTTTGCATACATTGCTGACTTGGGACTTCACGACAAGTCTCTGGGCTGGGGTTGCTATTTTTTCCATTTCACGGGTGAAGAAATCAAGGCACAGAGAGGTTAAGTAACTTTCCTAAGTTCACAGTTTGGACTTAAGTTGGTGATTCTGGGGGCTCACCATGCTACCCTGAATGGCAGACCCAAAAGAGTCAGAAATAAGGGAGGGGGCACAAAGTGGGGACCGAAACATTCCCAGGTGATTAGGATACAGAACCAGCTGTGGAATCTGGGGGTCTCACCAGCTCTACTACTGAGTGAGCTCAATGATGGGAGGTGGCAGTTGGAGGACCCGGCCACCAGCACAGCCTGCAGTCCTGCCCAACATCCTCCTCTCTGTTTGGAAGACGCGAGTGATCGCTTGATGACACTCTTCTTAGGGCTTGTACAAATCCACAGATCAGCCCCACTGGCCATCAGTTTTATCTCAACTCACTCACTAAAGACATTTAATTGAGTCCTTTGGCAAGCCCTTGGCCAAACCCTCTGCCGCCGGCAGCCCTGCCAGGGAGCCCGCCCTCTAGAGGCGAAGCCAGGCAGCACACAGGAGAATGGCCTTACACACCTGTCCCTGCTGCTGAGAAAGTGACAGGCATAGTTCAAGGAATGCCAGGGTCGTGGGGGGACCACGGAGGTGACATTTACACAGGCTGCTCTGAGCCTGCCTGTCCCTCCTACCGGTGATAGAGTTCCAGGGTGGCACACGCTGGGCCGCTTAGTGCAGAGCAGGCATCCCTTGCGCTCCTGGGCTTCAACACAAGAAGCTGTGCGCTTCCTCCCCTGTTGTCCAGACGTCCCTCTGGAGAAGGGAACTGTGAACTTCCTTCTGACAGAAGGGTCTCCAGCCAGTGTCTGTTTGGGGGTGTGATGGATGCGGGGTCCAGGGACAGGTGGTTTAGAGTCAGAGAAGTCCCTGCCAGCTGCGAGGCCAGCTGACTTTGCTCTGACACCCCAGGGGCAGGACCGTCAATCCATTCTGAGTTTGTGGTCGTGTGCGTGTGCGTGTGCGTGTGTGTGTGTGTGTGTGTGTGTGTGTGTGTGTGTGATTCCCCTTATTCGCTGTATTTATTCCTAATAAAGTCTCCGGGAATACTGAATTAGCAAACTCCAAATCTTTGCCCCTAGGCAAATACAGGATTAGGTTTCTGTGAGCCTGTGGACACACATTTTCATCAGCTGCACTTTGTTTTCCATGTGTTTCTGTTTCAGGACTTTTAACACATATCGTTGATTCATTCACATTGGGATCGCGGCCAATGAGCCATCATCACTTGTGCCGAGTGGGGCTTGTTCAGACTGTCCTCCCTCCACACTGACATCATTGTGCTTAGGACTCTGACAGCCCTTCTGTGTTATGCTTGGGGGCATTTCAACAGCAAAATCACAGACAAAAGCAAAAACTTTTGAAAATCATAGCACAGACCGTGATGAGGACAGTTGTCTCAAGTGTGAAGCTGAAACAAGAAGGTAGAATGGAAGTCTCGCTTGACCTCTGTGGGACCATCAGGCAACTTAAATTGGCTGCTCGGTGTGTGACCATGAAAGGGCACGAGTGTTGCATTTGGAAGAAAAAGGTTAATGAGCCTGTGAATTTGCCAACATGGAATCTGTGAATAGTGAGCAGGGGAAATGACTGATGCGCGTTTGTGTCCGTCCGCTGTCTGCTGACATGCATTTCCACGCAACAGTCCCCAACTCCAAGCTTGTGAATCATAAATTCAGGGTCTGGTTTTTCACACGTGGCGGCCTCTGTGGCTGAGATGACCCCAAACAGCAGGTCCCGTCAGCCAGATCCCCTCCATGCTGGCTCCCCGGGGTGCTGGCGGGACTCACTGCCTGCTACAGGAGAATCCAGAGAACCCAACGAGACAAGTCACTGGATTCACTGCACGAACCAATCACAGAGATGGGTGGAGGTGGGTGGGTGGGTGGGGACAAACTGAACCCAGAGGGTTGTTGTTTTTTCTTTTTGGTGGGGGCATCATCAATGGAAAGCTGGAGTGGGGACTCTGAGCATGAAACTATTTGAAAAGCAGAAGCCAGAATGACCCCAGGTGTTCCCTGCCAGAAGTCTCTTCTTCCGAGCTAATAAGGACTGGTGTGAAGCCAGCTGGTCTCGGTCGTCTGGCCTCAGGAAGATGCTTGGCTCTTCCCCACTGGCCCTCCAGTTCTCACCACCCTTCCCTTCTGAGCACAGGAGCTAGGGGGGCAGAGCTGCACCCTGTGCTACCTGCAGGAGAGTGCATCCTGAGACCACAGCCTGCCCCCTCCTGCCCCTCCTACAGCTCCACACACACCAGATCCTGGAAGCTGCTGGCCCCTGATGTGTCCACACTCTGAATACAATCGTCACCAACCCCTCCACCCTTCTGTTCCTGTCTTCATGCTATGTCTTCTCACCTCTGGACAGATGCTGGCTCAGTCTTTCAGGATGTGGTCCCCTTTCAGGGCAGGATGGCTGGGGGTGCACCTCTGAGTCAAGTTGAGGAGGGGTGCAGCTGGGCATGGCTGGGGGGGTTGGCAGACAGGAGGGCCCAGATGAAGATTTCCCCTCTTTCAATGTCTTCCAGGGCAGCTTGTGTGCCGGGGACAGAAGGAGGCCAGTGGGTCGAAGCTAGAGCTCTGCTCAGGCATGTGCAGAGTTCCCCAGGGCTGAGGGTCGGGCAGCCCAGACGCCCACCCTGCTGGAGCCTGGCCTCACCGCTCCCTGACCGTGGTTCCCACCCTCCTGCATGAGGGGGTGGGAAACAGAATAACAGTGTCCAGTGATGTCCCCAGCCTGGTCCCTGGAACCTGGAAGATGACCTAGATTGTTGGCTGGGCCCAAAGGCAGCACAGGGGCCTGAGTTGAGGCAGCAGGAGGGTTGGAGAAGAGGTGACAGAGCAGAGGGTGGAGTGAGGGGATGAGGGTGAGATACTGTGGCTTGGTCGTTTCTTGTGGGGCTCGGGGAGCAACGTTTCACCAAGAAATACAGTTCTCAAAAAATGTTGGTCTTCATCCAGTTCCTGGCTCACAGCTCCCCAAACCCTGGGCATTTCCCAAGCAGGGAGAGAGATAAGGGTTCTCTTCTTACCTGAACCAGGTGACTTGTTCACGGAAGGAAGGGGCTGGTTGTCAGGGAGTCGCCCCTGCGATTAGAGCTCTGGGACCTCCATCCCCCCTGACCCGGGGAGGGAGGGGCCGCGTTGGGGTTCAAATGCCAGTGACCATGAGTTCAGTCAGTCATACCTGAGGGCTGAGGCCCCCTGGAAGCAGAGCAGGACTCGGGAGAGTGCCCCTGGGCAGCCTGGTGTCTGGAGAGGGGGATACTCCGCCCTCCCCAGGTGACATTGTTCCCACCTGCTGTTTCTGAGCAAATCTTGTAATAAATCAGAGCTGATGTCAGTCAACGGGCTTCCTGAGTTCTGTGAGCCATTCTAACAGATTAACCAACCTCAGGAGGGACCCTGGCGACCAGTGACTTGGAGCCAGTCATTCAGAAGCCCACTTGACAGCTGGGACTTGGCTGGTGTCTGACATGGGGGCAGACTTGGGAGACGTAACCCGGGGAACCTGGAGCTAGATCAGGAAGACAGAGTCAGGATTGAGCTGAGTTGAATCTGTCACCTGCTGGAGTCCAGCGTGGCTGCTAAGGGTGGGGGGCTCCACACCCACACTGGAACTGGGTCTGGGACCCTAAATAAAGGGATGCAGGTGGCCTCTGGGGGTGGGGAGAGGCATTCTCCAGGGGCCTCCAGAGCGAGCAGGCTGGTGACAGCTTGAGTTTAGTCCATTGAGACTGATTTTGGAACCCTGGTCTCCAGAACTGCCAGGAACACAGTCATGCTGTTATAAGCCGTGACGCTCGTGGTAAACGTTTTATGGCCGCTGCAGGAAACGAGCACATGCAGATGATCTCGGAGAAGAGAATGTTTCTTAAAGCAGTTTTTGTAGGTTTACTAAAATTATTTTAAAAATCATAAAACACTTCTTACAAAAAAGTATTGCATTCTACACACTGCTCCAAATAGAGGCCAGACACGTGTGGGCTATTGTCACTTTTCCTCCCTGTCCCGCCCGCAGATTGCTACAATAACCACAAAGCAAGGTGTGCACAGTGATCACATAGGGGGAAGTTTTCTCTTTTTAGCCACCAACAGTGAACAAAAACACAAATTCACTCACTCTGAGGTTGTTTCAAAATTTCAGTGCTCGTTTTCTGCACCCCTCCCGCACCCGCCGGAGGGTGAGCAGGCAGGTTTCCCCCCACCTCAAAGGCAGGGCACCCGGGAAGCAGAGGAGTGCTGGCTTTTCACACAGAAGCACATTTAAAAAGAAGATGCAGGACTCCTTCAGTTCTTTTTCTTTTTCTCTTTTTTCAGATTTCTGTATGGCGTTTTCCATTTTTAATATTTGGTTAAACAGAATACATCTTTTGTAAACAAACCCAGGCAAGGTCAACAAAAAAGAGAATAAAAGCAACAGAAAGCCCAGGGCTGCCCTCTATTGGGCATCAGGGTCAGGCCTGGCCCCTTTCTCACAGGAAGCAGAGCATCTGCCCTCGGGCATCAGCCTGCGTCCCTGTCCTTAGGCCCCAGAACTGGGTATGAACAGGAAACCAGCCCTGAAATGTGTAAATATCGGTGCAGACCCCATTGGCCCTTGGACTCTGTGCGCCTGTGAAGGCTTCCGTTCATAGTGCCCATGAGCCCACGTCCTGCTGTGCCTGTCATCAAGGTCGGCTGTCACAAGGCTGCTGGTGGTGGAATGCCCTGGCACCGGGGTAGAGAGCTCCCTGTGGTACTGAGCAGGTCCGCTGCAGAAAAGGTGCAGAAGAGGCTGCGGCCAGGATCTGAGAGTGTGTAACGCAGTAGTGGCTTGGTGGCATGTGACTCAGCATAAAAAATGACTGTGGGAGCAAAGATACATGTGCAGAAAAATTGTGGTGTGAGCGTGCGCTCCATCCCTCTTGCTCAGGCTGGACATGCAGCCCCAGGCTGGCTGTGCTGCTGGAGAGAACCAGAGACTCTGGTCGCACTGCAGTGTCATACTTGCCCTCTCTCCAGCTTCCCAAAACAACAGGAGTAGCCTACAACTATTTAAAGACGTAGGAGATGAGAAGCCCAGCTCCTCCCACATAAGGCACATCACCAGCTCACCTGGGGCTTGGCCTCCTGTCACCATGGTGGCTGAGCCTGGGACTATCGCCAATTCTAGCTACTCTCAGTTTCTGAGAAGCTCATCTTCACAATGCGTTCCTCACCCAACTCGGTCTAAACAAATAGAATTTGATGCTGAAGCAGATTTTGTATCCCGCAGCAGGCAGGCAGCTGGGAACACTGCCCTCCAGCCTGCCTCGTGCTCCAGAGCCTCCCAGGTCAACACAGTGAGGCAGCAGGGACAGTGCTGGTGTGAGGCAGATGAACCACCCATGCCTGACCCAGCCTGGCTTTGGCCATGTCCTCTTAGGGATCTAGCTCACCCTGTCATGCAAAATATAGAAGGATCCCACCACTTGGCATGGAATATTCAAAAACTTTTCACTAGACAACTCCAGGATGGCCTGAAACCACCCTTAGAAATGGGATAAGGATGGGCGTGAAGGGTTGGCGATGACATGCTGTATGACCACTAGGGTGTGATGGTTTCCTGAGAGGCCCTTATGCTCAGGGCCCTTAAGCCAAATCACACGGGTTCTGCCTGTATTGTCCTCAGACACTGGCTGCCAGGAAGGGGGAAGTGGAGGCAGCATCTCCAGGTGAGTCCGAGCAGCGTGAGACAGCAGCCTGTCAGGTCCTCATAAGGAAGGGGAATAAGCTAGGACCCGCCTCCCTCTTGCCTCTGAAATCAAGCAGGGGTCCCCATGGCTTGCACTTCGCACAAGAGCTCCTCCTCCCTAGGAACGAGTGCTGCTGGTTGGCTCTGGGAGCAGTTCACATGCTTGTGTCACCGCAGATGCCTCCAGGGACGGCCCCAGGAGGCATCTGGGGAGGGGAGGGCGGACCCCCATCTAGAGCACGGCACATGGCAGGGGGGCTGGGTGGGGGGAAGGTTGGTAGGCCCACGCATCACCAGCTCTCCAGCTCTGATGGGCCTCCACCTCTTTTGGTACCACCAGCAGGGCTTCACAGTTCTCTCCTCGCAAGTGATGTTTTATACATGTCCTGAGCTCACTTCTCGCCTCCAATCCACTTGGGCATCTTCAGTCTAGAAGCAAGCAAGGCAGTAGTAGGCACCTCCTGTCGCCTGAATACAGATCCATGCTGCCTTGTGAGGGCAGCCTCAGGGGACTGCAGTACAGGCTGGAGGGTAGGTTCACGGCGAGGCCCTGACGTTAGTGAGAGCCGTGGCACCCACATCCCTGCGCGTCAGAGCCTTGGTTGGAAGTGCAGCCATGATGACGTTCACCTCGTAATTCCCACTTCCCAGCATGTGGGGCGTCACCATGGTGTTTGGAGGCCACCTCGGGAAAGTCTCCCACCGCGTCTCCCGTGTGCAGGCCCTGCCACCTGCATTACTGAGGTAATGCAGGGCACGGAGCTCCTCGCGCCGCTTCTCAGGGTAGATTTGTGGGGGTGCTCCCAGGGCCAGCTGCACCTTCAGATTTGGCCTTGTTGCCTTTCCTTGGCACACAGCTCGTGTTTTCTTTTTAGGATCCAGAGAGGGTTAAAAACACTCCACTCCTCTTCCTGAGGAAGGAAGTGAGCTTCTCCGTCATTCCAGGATTCCCAAAGTCCACCTTACTCTGGCGTCCATGCAAAGGTTGGAATCAAAATGCACTTCTCTCTTCTCAATAGGAAAAAACTTTTGCATCAGTTTATTTCGCCGCCACTGACAAGGTGCAGACTTTTGAAAAACCATATCGAATCTAAGCCCTTCTTTTCCTTCCCACCCCTCTCCCTTGCTGGGTTTTCCTCCTTGCAAATGCCAACCAGGCCTCAAAGCAGGAGGCCCCAGCACAGTTGATCACTTCGCTCCTTTTCTTTCATTTCTCTCGAACTACAGCACCATCGACGTAGGAGACAAGGCCCAGGTGGTGGATAAAACACAAAGGGCCGGCGGTGGGGTCGCAGGCCTGTTCTGTGGGGCCTCACAGGGTGCGGCTCCCTCAGGAAGCGTGGGCTCTCCAACTCTTGCCCTCTTGCTGCACCCACAGAGAAGTCGGCTCCAGTCACTGCTGTGGGCTGGCGGTGCCACAGAGCACATGGCTGGCGGGTGCCTCCATTCTTCATTAGTCTTAGAAAAGCCCTTTAAAAAAAAAAAAAAAAAAAAAAGATGAAGGAAGAGGGCAGGAATGAAGGCAAGTAGACAGGCAGGTAGGAAGAGAGGAGGAGGTGCACTTTATTATTTAGTTGTCACAAACGCACGAATCTGGGCTGCATGTGGACTCTGCCAGAGCTGCAGACTTAGCCTGGAGTCACCGGGGCACTCCAAGACATGAACATTTTAACAAATTCTGGTCATGACTGTGACTCCCAGGCCCCAGACCGCATTCAGGTCTAGAAGGCACGCGTTTTACCCAGGTGAACTGCTGGACCTCAAAGGCTGGTGCTGTCAGGCCCTGCAGAAACAGGGCACCTGACTGAGAGGGAGTGTCAGGAGACAGGGTGGTGTGTGTGTGAGGCGGGTAGGCTCAGAGACCGCGCCAAGAGCATCGGCTCGTGTAGCATTCAGTCAAGCCACACCTTTGTCCATGTGGCCTTGAACAGGAAACATGGGATCTCACACTTACCTCCAGTGTTTGGGTGCCCCAAGGAGTCCATGGTCCAGAGTATACTGGGTGAGGACGAGACCCTGCACCCCCCACTTCATGCAGACCCCCACCCCTCCTAGCCTCTTTGCTTTCTCACAGGGGGTTTTGGTGTGGAACCGGTGAGAACCACCGCACCTGGGGGCCAGCTCCACCTCACCCTCCACGTCCTTCCCCACCTGCATAAGCCCTCAAACTGCACCCCAGAAAAGTGCACCCTGGGCCCTAAGCACATCATCCCCTCCAGTGACGGAGGCGCCGGAGGCCCCACTACCCTGAGGGCAGGCAGCTCTGCCCTGGCCCCCACATGCGTAGTGCCAGCGCGGACCCCGTGGCTCTGAGGGTCAAGGAGCCAGGCTGGCCCACCCAATGTGGGGCCCCTGGCCAGGCACTTGGTCTGTCTACTCACACTTTCCCAGTAGATGCCAAGGATGGTGGCCCCGCCATGTCCAGTCATTCTCATACAGGCTGCCCCAGTCCCTCTTCTTTTTGGGCCCCCCAGTCCCCCTTGGGCCCCCCAGTCCCCCTTGGGCCCCATCCCGGAGCTGGGGAGAGGCCGCCAGCCTCCAGTGCCAGCCGCCCCCACACCCTGTGGCGTTTCCTGCCTGCCAGACGCCCAGTTGCTCTGTCTGCAGACATGAGCCTGTCACTCACTGTGGCCTGGGCCTGCCCGCCGGCCTGAGGGATCATGGTGGGGCCTCTGGCTGTTCCCACCCCAGCCTGTCCCTGTGTCCTTGAGGCAAAGAGCAGGCCTCCAGAGAGAGGCAGCAAAGCAAGGACCAAGCCCAGCCCCTTCGGCCCAACCCCACTTATGGTTCAGACGGTGGCAACAGCTAGTCCCCAAAGCTGACCTGGAGCGGAGGAGCGACAGTGGGATGTGGGCCACAGGGGAACAAAAGCTGTAGGCCTCGCAGTGCACATTGGGTAAATGGTCTCTGGGAACCGCCTAGAGGGCCTGCAAGGGCTGCAGGAGGAAGGCGCTGACCTCGGTCACCAGACAGGTGGGCAGGCTGCATCGTCATGCTGTCTCCTCACGGTGTGGAGGGAACAGTGCCACTGATGACCCAGCAGGCCCTGTCTCCTCAAGGGAGAACTGGGGCACCTGACTTAGTCACACTTGCTCTAACTTCCATTACATCTGCTTCTGAAAAAAGGCAGAAGCAAGAACCTCCACTCAGCCCAGATGGCAGGTCAGGGCCCTGTTGAGGAAAGACAAATGAGAGACTGGAGTGCGGGCACCGCAGGTGCAGAGCTAGGTCGGGTCACCGCCCCCTGCCCCGCCATTCGCCCAAACTGGGAAGAGCCAGCGAAGGCAGCAGGACGGTCGCTTAGAAGCAGGGAAAAGTGAGAGACAGATTCACAGGCTGGGCTTAAAAAGATGTGTTCTGCAGTGGGGTTTAAACAAACACCCACTGGGAAAAAAGCTCGAGTTTGACCCCCACCAGTTGCATTAAACAATTAAATCTGCTTGTAGGCCTCAGGGTTCAATGAGGAACAGGTGAGGCAGATGACCGCTGGTGAGGAGCTGGGCCTTTGTCTGCGTGACTCTCCACAAGAGGGGCTAACCTGGCTCTGGCCAACGGGCGACTCTTCTGCTCATCCCTGGTGCAGGCTCGCTGATTAAAACACGCTTTCCCTCACAACCTATGTCCAGATGCTGGAAATAGGCCTTGAGAAACCAGAGGGGAAAACATTAGTAAGTGATTAACTGTTTTGATGGGATACACAGTAAGAAATATATATATTTGTATTAAAAGAGGAAGGAAGCAGGCAGAAATGAAGGCAAGTAGGTAGGTAGGCAGGCAGAGAAAGGAGGAAGAAGCATTTCTAATTTATTCAGTTGTTCATTCTGGTTGTTCCCGGGTCCCTGGGCTTTACATGGATTATGCCCCAGGCATGGGCTCAATACCTGAGCAACCAAGCCCCACCAAGAAATAGATGTGGTATTATAACCAAGTGTGTGTGCCCCCACCCAGATACACACAGATAAACACACTTCCCAGAAAGCACTGGGAATGGTGCTACATAGAATGCAGTGTGTTGTGTTTTAGTCAATGTCATTTCAGTAAGATGTGTTTTGAGATGCACTAAGCTGTCTTCACAACAAACTGATGTGTACCACCGCAGCATTCAGGGTCCAAGCCCACCGTGCTGCGAGCCAGCAGAGGGGCAGACGAAGAGCTCTTGGGTCATGTAAAATCCCCCAGTTAGAGGCCTGCTGGGGCCCTGGGCCTTCTGACAGCACACATACTGCAGGACTCAGGGCAGAAAGGAAGGTTCCAGGGAAAAGGCAGAAGTGCCGCTCTTCAGAGTTAATCTTTAATCGGGATTCATTTGACCATAAAATGATCTCTAGGAAGTGAGAAACATTGAATGAGGGTGGTGACTAGAGACAGGACAGATAAAAGCAAATCAAGGCATGGATGTGTCACCAGCACCAAGAGGCAGGACTAGCAGGTAATTAAGAGGTAGACTAGGCCCTGTCACTTTGGCTGCAGATGAGTCTCATGGCCTTTCTGAGCCTCAACTTCCTCATCTGTAAAATGGGGATACAATAGTATTTCATTTTCAAGGTTGTGATCTAATCAATAAGTTGGTTGTTGGTGCTCATCATGAAGGCAGATGGATGGACGGCCTGCCCACACAAATTAGGCCCCAACTCTTGTTCAGTATTTAGCACATTGGTAGAGCGGGGTGGAAAGCCCCCGGCCCCTGCACAGGGCATCAAAGATGTCTGCACTGAGAGGTCAGAGGTGGGATTCAAAACCCTCCACCTAGGCACACCCTGGTCGCTTAGACATTGGGTCTGCTGCCTCCAGCTGGCATAGTCCACATGCATCCCAAGGTCATAAGTTCATGTCATGGCGCTGGGGACAACCAGGATGAACAACTAAATAAAATAAAAATGCTCCCCCCTCTCTCTTCCTGCCTGCTTCTACTTGCTTTTATCCCTATGAGCACCTTTCCTTTAAAAAAAATATTTTAAAAAACAAACAATCCTCCACCCAAAGTCATGGGGGATGGTCTTCATGCCCAATAACACTAAATAAACAGAGATTTGCACTCTGTCTGCTCACCTACTTCTGTGATGATCTTCACACTCATTAGGTGCCCATCAGCACTCAGCAGGGGTCCTTGCTGGGTAGTGACCCTGTACACATGTAACCTGTGCCTGTCGGGTTGAATCGGTGGATGGCAGAGCCCTTTGGAGGAGTCCCCAGGCTGCAGGAAGCGTCAGCCCTCTGACAGGGTCTTGTAAAGTCCGTATTAAAGCTCCTGAGCATCGTCATACATCTCCAAATGGCTGCCAAGATCCTGGGGCCAGAGCTATGTGGACAGGTCAGGCGCTCCTTCCTCAGGGGGTGTGAGGGACTAACCTTCTCTCGCCTGCTTGCTGCCCCAGCCTTAGTTTCCTCTAATTTAGATTTTCTGGCCTCCTCCCACACACCCACACCCCAGCCTTATCCAAATTCCGATTCCACACTTTTGCTAGTGATTTTTTTTTTTTTTAAAGGAAAGGTGCAGGTAGGCGCGAAGGTGAGCAGGCAGGCAGGAAGACAGAGGAGGAAGAAGTATTTTATTTTTATTTAGTTGCTCATACGGTTGTTTCCCACCAGCCTGGGACTGGAACCCCTCTGTGTGAGGCCTGCATTCCTTCGGAAGCAACTGACCCAACCTCTGCTCCACCAGGGCGCTCCAGAATGACCTATTATTTGCAAAATGAATACTGTTACCTCCCTGTGCATTCTCACGCCTGCTGCCCACAAGGCTTCTCAAATTTCCTTGGAGGCCTGGTCTGGTACCAAGCAGCCATTCGCCACCTGGCAATGTGGTCTCAAGCCTTCCTGCTGTTGTCCACGCCGCTTCCTGTGCCTTGATCGTCACAGCCCTGCCAACGGCTGGCCCCATGAAGAGCTGCCAACTCAGTGGAAGCTTCCAGGCCAGTTCCATCCCGGTAGGCTCCCCTGACTCCTGCTCTCTCGGCCACTGGCGGCGGCTCAGGCTGACTTCCAGGCTCTGGCCACCAGAAGGCAGTGGAGTGTCAGCAAGCGTCGGGCGGTCGCGCTCGGAGGCGGCAGTCGGTGCGGGCCGGGAAAGGTGACTCAGCCTGTGTGGGCCTCCTGGCCGGTCACCACTTCTCTGCGCCTTTGTGTGCCGGCGGCCCAAACGCCCTTCCTTAACCATTACTTTCATCATCTTTCCTCTTCCCCACTCCACCCTTCCTCAAGAACATTCAGCAGCTCCTCATTTCCAGATTAACTCCAAACTTCTCATTTTCGGTTCCTTTTATTTATTAAATGGTGTTGTAACTTCAATAACAATGAAAAAAAAAAAAATTCCTAACTAAGTCCATGTTTAATTCTCTTATGTTTTTATTTCTTTGTGTTTATATGTGTATTTATGGGCTAAAATATTGAATTTAAAATAAATACATATTGAATTTAGAAGTGAACAAAGTTTTAACATTTAACAAAATGTATTTACCAAATAGTAAATGGAACCATTTTAACCTATTTTGAAGTCCGAGGTTTCATAAATAACCGTACGGAGGGATGTCAGAGAGGGTCTCCAGACCAGGCCGGCCAACACCCCACCTCCAGGTCCGTTCAGCGTGTCCCGGGCATCCACCCAGCCCTCTGGCCGCAGCCTCAATGTCCCCTTGAGACTGGGAGCCCCTGGAGGGCATCCCCCCAACCCCCGCCAGCTGCCCGTGGCAGCTGTGGTGACTGTCCAGACCTGGGGACCTAAAACAATAAGACGCGGGCTCCAGTTCTGGAAGCAGAGGCAAACCCAGGCAAGCTGCCTGCTGAGGTTTGGAGAGAACCGCTCCTTGCCTCCTCCAGCTTCCAGGCAGCCAAGCAGCCACATTCTGCTTGGTTGACTTTGAAGCGGGATGCTGGGGCGTGCCCTGATGGAGTAGTGGTTTGCTCAGTCACCTTCCACCTTTCACTCGCACAGTCCACAGCAGGATAAACAGCTGAATAAAAAATAGAATGCTCTTCCTCTTCCTTCTCTCTTTCTGCCTTTCCCCCTGCTCACCTGTGTTCCTGCCTACACCTTTCCTAAAAAATAAAAAGGTGCTGGGGAGCTGTTTCCGGGGTAACTTCAGGGCCCAGTGAACGCAGGCCACAGGTGTAGGCCAAGCAGTTACCTTCAGCCACGCCCTTGAGCCTGTGCTGACCCTTCCCAGTAATAGGACTTGGGCAGCGGAATTACGGGAATCCGGGGGCACAGCAATGTTTGGGGGTGAAGGACTCTCCCTCAGGTTGACTCCCGGGAAGGCTGGGCCTGATTGTGGGGACACCGCAGCCACCGTGCTGTTCTGCGGGGGCATTTTTCTCTTCTTGGTGCCTGGGAAACAGCAGGGCAGTGCGGATTCTGTCATCACAAATGATGGTTACTGCCTCCCCTCCTTTTTAAATCATCAGAGATTATTTTCCTTCCAGAAGAGTCTGTCCTCAGGGTACCGTCCGCCTCTCAGGGCTGGGGAGCCCTTCCACGCTTGCTCTGTGGGAGTATCCTGGAGGGTCTGGAGGCCTGATTTTGGCCTGGTCACACTTGGCTGGGGGAGTGTGAGGTGTCCAGCTTGTGACCAAGTCGAGATGACCTCAGAGGCAGCGTGGCTGTGGGGGCTGGTTTGGAGCCTGTTTTCTGGGTTCCAGAACCACCACCGAGGGCCAGGGACTCAGGAGCCAGCCTCCCAAGTCAGGGCAGTGAGAGCCAGGTTCCCCCTGCACCCACAGGGGCCAGAAATAGAACTTTGCCCTTTGTCCTCCAGGAGCGAGGAGGCCTGGCGTGGGTGTCCGACCACGGGCCCTTTGTTCCTCTCTGATCTTTGGCTGTGCCTCGTCAGCCACTGTCTGGCATCTGGGCAAAGGTGGCTGCTCTGCTCAACTAGAAGGCCACGGCTGTGGGCAATGGGCTGCAGAGGCCCAACGGAGGCCCAGCATTTCCCTGCGGCCATGGGCATTGCGCCCCAATCGCCTTCCAGCACGGTGGTGCTGACCGGGGCCACGCAGAAGTGTCTTCCTGCAGTCACTTCAGGGCCACACACGCTTCCAGGACTGACAGCAGCCCCAGCCCTACCTCCCCCTCAAACCGCCATCTAGAGCGGGGACCCTGTGGTGTCTCCCGCCACCCCATCATGCGCCCTGCCGACTGTGGCCCAGGAATGAGTCCTCCCATCCATGGAGCTGTGGTGGACCCACACCCACCTCCTGAGTGCCCCTGCCTCCTGACTCTGCCGGCCCTCCATGCAGGGCAGACTCATTTCCCAGCAGCTGCTGCTCCTGCTGCTGCTCAGGAATGCGGTGGTCTCACTGCAGGGGGCTCTGCTGGTCTGGGGCTTTCTTTCCTGCTTGGCCTCCCAGTGCTGTCTCTGCCCACCTCTGTCTGTCTCCATCCACAGCTTGACCACACCCCTGCTGTTCGCAGGTGTCTTGCCCTCCAAAGGGAATGTGAGTGGGAGGACAAGGAGCCACAGTAGGCCAGTAGAGGGGTTTCAGGAGACCCCCGACAGGGGTATCCTCGGGGCTCCGGCTCCACTCCTGCTCTGCCTGCCTCTGCCCAACCCTCCCTGTCTCATCAAAAGCCTGCTTGTCTCCTGGTCAAGGCTACATCAGGCTCCAGGTCCGATTTCCCAGGGGAGAGACGTGAGTACCAGAGGTCCTGGTGTCACCGCTATGGCTGAGGGTCAGAGTGCGAACCCGGGGGGCTGGGGCAGCTCCCCAGAAGGACAGGCAGACATCCCATAGCTGTCATGGTGCGGTCCTTGTCCTCCTAAGCTGACGGTTACACAGAACGCTGTCATCTGTAGAAAGAAACAGAGCTCACCATCCGAAGGGCTGGGCGACTGCAGCCAGGAGTGCCGGGGACACTGACGGCGCGGGTGCTTGGGGCAATCGCACCTACTTACACAATTCTTGTGGCCCCATGAAGCACATGCTGTTGCTTCCTGACTAGAGAAGGGAAGGGTGGTGCAGAGAAATCTTCTTTGTTTTTGTTTTTTTAAGGAAAGTTGCAGGAATGAAGGCGAGCAGGCAGACAGGAAGAGAGAGGAGGAAGAAACATTTATTTCAGTTAGTTGTTCATCTTGGTTGTTCCTCTGCCCTGGGACATGTATGTGGACTGCGCTTGGCTGGAGACAGTGAACCCAACTTCTCCTCCACCAGGGTGCACCTGGGACAGAGAATCCTAAGCTCTCCTATTGAGTTTCTGAGGCCAACACGTTGGTCTGAGAGCTAATGGAAGAGACGAGGTGCGCTGATAAAGGGTTAACATGTATCTCGGGGCGTGGGTGCTGGTTTCTGAACAGTTAGCAACTCCCCCAATCCCACCAACTCACACACAGCACACCTTCGAGGTGACTCTTACAGGTGTGTCCAGGGGCCAGGAGATTCAGACAGTCAACGCACCTCCTTCACCAGCCCACCACCCGAACACTTGTGAGGTCTCCAACCCCATCTGGACCTGCTGACCAGGGAGCCCTGGGGTGGCGGGGACAGTGCCATGTCCACAGCCTGCAGGGGAGTAAAGGGGTGTGGTGCCTTTGCCACCCTCATCTGCCCTTGGGGGGCTCATTTCCCAATCCTTGTCAGATAGGTAAACTGAGGCCAGAGAGGTGAAAATGAGCGGGCAGGTGGTGGCTGAGTGAATGGGAGTAAGAAGTGGACTCTGAGAACTTGGGGGTCCCCCGGTCAGCCTTGGTCCCACAGGGTGAGGAAGTGAGACTCTGCTCAAGGGGGCAGGGCCCCAAAGGGAACCTGAGACATCTCCGGGGGGCCCAGGTCCCCACAGGACACATTTGCTGTATGGTAGTTGTCCTCAGAGCCTCTCCCACCCCAATCATGACTTTCTATTAACCAGAGACAAACACATCGAGAGTGGGGCATCAGACATGATGCAAATCCCCACTCAGCTCGGGAGGCCACCTGGTCAGTGGCCAGAACCTGACATCACCCGAGCAGTGCTGGCTGGAAGCCGCTGGGTCACGTGATGCGGGCCACCAGGGGGAGGGGGTTCCCCACTGTACTCAGTGTTCCTGACAGAGAGGCACAACACAAACAGAAACTGTCCTGTCATCGTGAAATCCGTAAGTCACGTGACGGGACAGTATTTCTCTTCTACCACTTAGTCACAAGCAGAGCTTCCGAGCCAGCATTACTGAGCAGAATCCTCTGGCTGCTGGCTTGGGCTGGGAAGCCAGGGCCTCGGGAGTTGCACTCACTCTGTCTGAAAATATTTTTTCCTGGCTCTAAAACTTCTTTAGCAAAAATCCTGGGCACAGTGGCAGCCTGACCTGAGGGGGTTGTAGTGTCCGTGGGTGGGTCACCAGGATTGGCCTCCATATGTGTCCCCAGGGGGGCTTCGGAAGTTGCTGTTCGAAGCTTAGGGAAGCATTTGGGATTTCTGCAGACAAAGCATTCTGCTCTCAAATGCTTAGTAGGAGGTGGAAGTTTCAGGAAGCAGGAAGGGATGGATGCTCAGGTGGTGGGGGCCACGGTCTACTCCCTCTGCCCCTTCTCCCAGGCCCGCTCCCTCTGGCAAAGCAACTGCTCACCCGCTGGAATGCCTGCGCTGGGCCGTGGTGTGGGCAGACCATAAGCAGGCAGCCAGGCCACCGCCACGTTCTCTTTAGGAGGATGAAGCATCACAGCTCAACACAGGAAGCTCTACCTGGTAGTAGAAGTCTTCACACCCCAGTGCAGGGAGCCTCATGGGAGGTGCCTAGGGGTCCCATGCTGGACACACGCTTGAGTCCTGGCCCTACAGCCCTCACTGGAGTGTGCGACCTTGGACAAGAACTTGAACTATCTGAGCCTTCACCTCACATCAAGTAAATGGAGACGGAAATGCCCAGCACAAAGGGCTGTTACGAAAAGTGAACTGATGATGAACCAGCCCATCGTAGGTAAATTGCAAAGGTCCTATTCCTTTTTGGGCCATGGTTGGCTGTGAAAGATGGACCATGTGTGCTTACCCTCCAGACTCAGAGCAGATTAGAAGCGGTAAGAGGAATAAGGTGAGTAAGTAAAGGGAAGCTTGGGAGACCAGGAAACCTGCTGTGAAGGAATATTGAGAAGAAGCATCAGAGCAGATGTAGACAAAAATAGCACTGGGGACGCCCCTCCCAGCCTACAGGACACCAGGTATCACAGGACATCAGACTAGACAGGGGGTCTCAATGAAGCCAAGTTTAATAGCTTGTAAGAAGCCAGTAACGAGCAGAGCGTGTTTAAAAATATTTTCATCCGTGGTGTGTGCTGCTAGCCTAGAGGATAAGGCCATCAAACATAGTTCAGGTCCACCCCAAGGACCCAGGTTTGCGACCTGGTCCTGGGGTGGGGGGGTCATAGTTTAGGGAAGAAAGAAACCAAGATGAATAACTAAATAAAGTATTTCCTCCTCCTGCTCTCTCTGCCTGGTTGGGTTAACTATTTGCTGTCATGCTCCGGAGTCCCCGGAGCTATTTTTGTCTACGTCTGCTTTGATGCTTTCTCTCCATACACTTGCCAGAGAGTTGAGGACCACGCTGCGCCCCTTGCAAGATCCCTACTGCTAGTAAACAAGCACCACGTGGAGGACAGTCCGATGTTTCCCCTTTCCAACCTTTCATGTGCTGACTGACCAAGGTACCGGATGGGCAACGAGGGATCACCTCCAGTCTCCTGACACCCCACCAACCTGGAGCCAATTCTGTTGTCCAGATTTCAACTTAGTTCATTAATTAATTTGATTTTAATGGCACCACCTTCTCCTAGGCAAGAACAATGACCAGTGATACTAACACTGCTATGAAATGAACAGTTGTCGAAGCCCTTGCTGGGACCCAGATTACATACATTACCTAGTTTCTTCTCCCTCAAGTTCTGCATGATAGGATGGATTACTTTGCTTCTCAGAAGCAGAAGGTGGAGTCAGAGAGGTGAGGGCACTTGCCCAGATCACCCAAGTGGAGTGCAGCTGACGGGAGTGCTGCATGCAGTCCCGGTTCATGCCCCCGGGGGGGCGCTGCACTCTCAGTGCCAGTTGTGCTGTGCGTGGAGAGGCCTGAGGCACCCTCACCCCCTGTCCCGCACACCCCATCTGTGGAGGGCGTCAAGTTCCCTGTCCCCTTGCTGAGCCATGCAGGGGACTTGCAGGCATGATGTGGCCCAGGCCCAGGTCCCCAGAGCTCTGCTGATCGCCAGCCTGGCCAAGGCAGGGTGTCCCCGGGGAGGCAGACCAGATATCGCACCTACATCCTGGACAGACTCTCCGCACGTGCATGTCCCACTTATGCCGGGTACCAGACAGAGACCCACATGTTCTGCCTGCAGCTCCTCCTGGACAGGTGCCCTGCAAGTCCTGGGGACCCACTCCCCTTGACCTGAGGTTTGATTTTCCTTGTCTCTAAAATGGGAACTGCTCACTCAGGCCTGAGGCCAACAGGAGAGACCGCCCCCTCACTCCCTTGGTTCTTAAAGTGCTGATGGAATTCTCATCTGGCCCTGCTGTGGTCCACTGCCTGCAAGTCTTCCTTGAGTCCCCCAGTGGTGGTTGAGACAGCGAACTACCCACCCCATCCTGACTTCCACCTTTCATGAGCAATCCCAATTCTATGCAGAGAGCAACGTGCCAGCTGAGACGCTGCATGTCCAGCCCCTTATAGCAGGTGTCCCAGGGGTCACAGGTCTGACCAACGACATCCTGGACATCGCCGGGAGAGCTTCGGTGCTGGTTCTTCAAAGCAACTCACTCAATGCGCCCATTTGCCCTTTACCTTCTCTGCCCTTTTCTTGTCTGGAATGGGCATGTGGTGTCTGGAGCCACAGGGGCCATGCTGGGACCATATAGCATCCTTGAAATGGAAGTCACGTCCTAGGTGCAGCGGAGCAGAGTGGGGGCCCATGCACTGCAGGCATTTCCCAGAAGACTTCAGGGTTCATGGCACATGAGGGAAGAGGAAGCAAGCTATTGGGGTTTCTATCACATGCAACCCAACAGAGTCCCTCTGGGTAGGCAGGCTGATGACCTCTCCTATGAGCTCTGGTCACACACAATCACCACCATTCAGGGAGATTTGGGTCATGTGCAAAGTAGTCTGTACATAGCTAGTATCCCAAATAGTATGGACGTTGGGAACCCATGATTGAGAAGCAGAAAGCTCCTAATTCACTTAGGGTGTCTGCGCCCCAAGGGTCCTGCACTCGAGTTGGTTCTGTGCCACCTGGTCCTTGTCTACAGGAGAGATGAAAAGTCACCAATGCTGACTGTGGCACAACCACGGGGTGCAGAGAGAGCTTTGTTACCCGGAGGCAGCGTGATGGGGAGTGCAGAGCAGAGACTGTTTGCTGTGGTCCCACGTGTCTGGGCTCTGGGCCATGGAGAAGTCACCAGGCACACAATACTCCACCTGTGCACATTCTCCATCCGCCTGACACCACACATTTGCAGTTACATCAAAAGGCACTTACGCACGCCTTGGAAGGAAACCAGAGGTGAGGAAGACCTGGGCCTTGCCCTCAGGGAGTTGACAGTCTAATTAGGTGGCACAGCAGGTATGGAGGAGGAGGGGCACGAGCCGGAGGCCCCGAAGGACATGGGGAGGGCATGAACCAGCGGGGAGAGACAGAGCAGGGTTACCGGGCACGGAGGATTCCAAAGTGGTCACTGTCTCCCACAGATCTTGGAGACTTTAACCACCATGGCTGGGTCAGTTCCTGGACGTGGGTGGGTTGGGGGCATGGGGTTTCATGGCAGATTCTGGTTGATTGAAGAGGACAAGGAGGCTCTAGCTCCTTGAAAGCACGAGTCTCCCCATGCAACCGCTGTGTGGCTTCCAGATGACTCACCAAGGCCAGTTTCCGTGGAATCAGTCACTTTGACTGAAACTGTGTTGCAACACACACTCAGCCACCCCCAGACGCAGCCTCCACCCAGCAGATTTCCCGAACCCACACCTTTATGGCCACAGTTAGTGTGCGGGACGTCCGCACTTAGGGACCGGCAAGACTGCTGCTACCCTCCCCCATCCCGTCTTTGTTTTTCTAGGTTCTTTGTTCTCAGGTCAGAAGACTGGAAATTTCTGTCAGGATGGTGTGACCCTGGCAGGGGCACCGAAGGCACCAGAGGACCTAACCCTGTTTGGGAGCCCGGGTGATAAGAGTCCTGGCCCCAACTCCAGTCAGTGCACTGTCGTGCCGGGATGGCCCGTGCAGAGACCTCAGTGCCTCAGGTGCAGTGC
This sequence comes from Solenodon paradoxus, assembly GCA_004363575.1. Lineage (NCBI taxonomy): Eukaryota > Metazoa > Chordata > Mammalia > Eulipotyphla > Solenodontidae > Solenodon > Solenodon paradoxus. The sequence goes on along the minus strand of RJWH01000592.1, from coordinate 627,917 downwards.
GGCCTGGCCATCTCTGGCGTGTTTCCACTCGGCCTCGGCCCCGTGAGCCAGGAGCCCCGGTGGAGGAAGAGAGTGGTAGCCGTTGGATGTGCCTGGAGGTCAGGAGGGCTTGCGGGCTGGAGGCAGACATAGGGGCCCAGGAGCTACGGATGTATGCGCCTGCTTCACAAAGCCCAGGCCTGGTGAGGTCCCTGAGACTGTGGCGGGGACAAACCTGAGGCCTGGGGCTCCCCAACATTTAGAGGTCGAAGTGTGGAGGAATGTGTAAAGGAGGCAGAAGAATCTGGAAGGCACAGGAGCGCTCTCTGGGCCTTAGCTCTTCGTTGAAGGCCCCAGGTTCCCACCCACTTTGACCCCGGTGCTTCTAAGATGCTGGGTACACGAGCCACTCTTCCCCAGGATGCACCCCAGGCTCTGGTCTGATGGCCCCTCGCAGGGGCCTCTACAGATGATCCAAAGCCACAGGTCACATGAGGGGTGGGAGTGAGGAGGCTGGCCTGTCCCTATGCCCTTATGCTAGGTGGCCCTGTGACACAGGCTAGGACAGGCAGGGTGCTGGGTGGCTCTGTGACATTCAGGCAGCATGCTGGATAGAACTGCCCAGCTGAGGCAAAGTGAGGCACCTGCTCTGGAAGGGTGCCAGCTCACCCTCCTCCTCCTCCCAATCTCCCTTGGGGGAGAGCCTGTCCCCTCCACCTGCAGGAGTCCTAGGAGCCTCAAGGCCTGGCTCCCTGGACCCCTCTGGGAAGACTCATGGTGGCTTCTTGCCAGAATTCCATTAAGGCTTCCCCCACTGCTGGCTGCCTGGCCAGGTTTGCGTCTGTCCTGCTGGACAGTCAGATGGACCCACCAGGGCTGGCACCCCGCTCTACACGCCCCTCCAGGCACCCGGCCGAGTGGAGGTGGACTTGCAGCACTAAGTTATAAGGCAGAACTGTGCTCCTCAGTGTGGAGCATGAGGATTGAGAAGAGGCATGGCACTGATGAGAGAGGGGGGTCTCTGCTGGGCTTTCACAGAAGAGGCTACACTGCCACCCCCAGGAACACCGTATCTCAGGGCCTCTTGGTTATAACGTTCATGAGAAAAAACAATCGACTTCTGGCTGGGGTCTGTGTGTGGAGTCAGCACCTTCTACCCGTGTCTCCCATCTCCCCCTACCCCAAAGATGTGCCTGTGAGGCTCATGGCACGTCTCCGCTCTCCTGGTTAAGGTGAGTGTGGGTGTGATGCACCCATGATAGACGGGGTGGCCCTACCTTGACCCTGAACTTCCAGGAAAGCTCTGACCACCGTGACCCTGAACTGGAATCAGTGGACAGGAAAGGAAGGAAGGAAGGGAGGGAGGGAGGAAATGCCTGTTGGATAGGAGAAGTGTTTGGGCATTTAGGGTGAAGAAAGAGACTGAAAAAAGCATGAGGGCAGGGTTCAAGTGGGTTGAAGTCAGGGCTGCGTCTGGGAGACAAAGTCATTCTGGCTGGGATAGGGCAGAAGGAGAACTGTGGTTGGATCAGGACTTGGGGGAGGGAGGGGGTCAGGACTGACAGATGCGCTCCCTGTGGCAAAAAGGGCTGAGAATCTGGATGGGGTGACCCACCGGACAGGGACAGTGGTAGCAGGGGCAGGATGGTGCCGTGACTTCCAAAGGGCATGTGGCCTGAGGTTTTGGCTCACACATTCCCACTGAGTGTCTTAGGGACACCGTCATCCTCAAATGTGGATGGAAGAACAAACTTGAAGGCACATGCTGAAGCCCACGGCAATAGGGCAGCACAGAGCTGGGCTGGCCCAAGGCTGGGAGGAGGGAGGTATGACTGGGACAGTGTGTGACAGGGATGGAGGGGACTGGCGAGCATGAGATGAAGTCTGCAGAAGTGACACCAGGTTTAAAAGGGGAGGGGCTCCCCGTTGCTTATGCCATTGTCATATGGTGTCCACAGGGAGGTGCCCAATGTCACCTCTGACCTGCTGGCCGCCCTCAGGGACAGTGTCTCCCCCAGGGCCAAGGACATCAAGAAGATCTTGGACAGCATGGGTATCAAGGTAGATGACAACCAGCTCAGCAAGGTCACCAGTGAACTGAGCGGAAAAAACATCGATGATGTCATGACCCAAGGAACGGGCAAGCTGGCCAGGGTGCCCACAGGGACTGTGGCATTTCTGCCACCCCAGGGACCACGGCTCCTGCTGCTAGTTCTGTCCCAGCTGTAGAGAAAAGAAAAAGGGAGGAATCAGAGGAGTCAGACCGTGGCCTGGAGTTTCGTTTGTTTGATTAGAATACTGCTTCCCTACAAATAAAAGCTCCTTTTACATAAAAATGAATGAATGAATGAATGAATGAAGGGGCAGGGGGAAGAGGGAGGGGCAGAAACTGTATCTGGAGCCTGAATCGGGAGGATGGACGGGGTACTGCTAACATGGTATTCCCCCATGTCCTCTAGCCAGACCACTCCCCCAAATCAGCCCAAGCACCCACTCAGGGGACAGAAGAAATTGGGGTGAGCATACCAGAAACCAGCTGACAGGAATCAAAGAAGCCCTAAAAGTTGTGTGTGTGTGTACATATATATACATATATACATGCACTCTCTTAACAATCAGGTAAATGGCAAAAGATTTTCTAGCCCCGGCTTTTGAACCCTAGCAAATGTGATCCTGTGCCCCTATCTCTACACATGGGGACCCAGCAGGGAGCACTCAGGAATATCCCTTTCTTCCCAGGGCTTCGTGAAGACATCACAGGGAAGGGTTTTTGCGGCAGAAACGACTCTGGGTTCACTAAGCCTGTTTCTCTTCTCTCCTAGACATACATTAGCTTCATTTTCGGTTCTTGTCTCCCCCCGACTGACACCACTGAGTAGTGGCCCACAGATCCTGGGTGGAGAGGTGGCCACTCCCAGGTCTGGCCCACCGTGGCTTTCCCTTCAATTCTTTCTTATCCTTTTGCCCTTATCTGTAAGTGGGACGTCATTGTCTCAGGCAGACAGCCCCTACCGTGGGCAAGGGATCCCGAGGGAGTCAGTTTCAGCTGTGGAACAGACTTCAGGAGATCTGTCCTGAACTTGACTTCAAAGGGAATCTGAAGAGAACTTCCCCAATCAGCTGGGAAGAGAAAATGAGAGTCTCTTTGAAAATATTCTGTAATCTCCAAAGCTGAATTCAAATTTTCAGAACCTGTTCATTTTATCTACATGCACAACCATGAATTTCAAACTGATGGAAGTCTTGCTCATTTTCATCTATAAAGCAACAGGTGGAAAGCAGATTTTATCTCTTAATATATTCCCTTCTGCACCTTTTGAATCATCAACAATCACTTTAAGAGTTTCCTTAAATCTGTGCAAATTAATTCTCTTATTCTTTCATAATAACAAAGGAGAGACTTAGGTCCCCAGGACCTTCTGACTTGTCCAGAAAGAAACTGAAAAGAGGTGACAGCAGTATCTCATGGTGATTTTATCATCTGAAAAGAATGACGCCTCTCCCAGAATAGCACTAAATGGTGACACACTGAGTCAGAGCAGCTTGGTGGAAAGGCCTTGCTGGGCAGGACTTAGTTCCCGCTGGGCTAAACTTAGTGCCTCAGATGTTTCGCCTGTAAAATGGGTGCAGCAGAACTCATCCTGAAGAATCATCACAAGAAAACCTTGGGGTGCCACTGTGAAGGAAGCTAGTACCTGCGGCTACACACGGGTGTCTGCTGAATCTCAGAGAACCCTACTTTCTATGTGAGCCATGGGCATGCTTTCGACTATAAATGGCAGGAAAAAATAATAGGGACTTATTTTTATACGAAAAGATGTCTCTAGAAATAAACATTCCAGGGCGAGAATTGGGTGACCAATGTCCATGTTTGCTCAAGATCATTCCTATAGGCATCAAAAGTCCTGTGTCTTGGGAAACTCTTTGGTCCCAAGAAAACCAGGAGGTTGGTTAGCCCAGCACTCATGGTCATCAGTGGTGTCATCAAGAATGAAAACTTTCCTCCCTTTCACTTGGCCTTTCTGATTATTCCTGGTTCCTCATGGAGGCCTGCCAACCACCCAGGTCAAAGTGGCCTGAGCTGCTCCATCCCCAGGTCCCCATGCAGAACTACCCAGTGCTTGGGGCTGGGAATCCAGTTCCCCTGCCCTGGCTCCCCACCCTGGTCACCTCTGAGCCTGGTTCAGTGAGGACCACTTATCTGTCACTGCATGGGCAGTGGATGGGCATGATCTGAAACAGCCTCAGGTCCGTGGGAGTCTTGGGCGAGCTGCCAATCATTGGAGTCTGAGAGGTGCATGGAGCAGAGACCTGGGAAGGGAAAACCATCAGGCAAGTCCACACAGCATTCCTGCGGGTTTCTGTTTGTCAAAGTAGCGCATGCTCATTGTAGAAAATTGGAAAGTACCAAAAAGTATAAAGAAAAGAAAGTAAAAATAAGAACACTGGAAATCACCAAAAGTCGACAGAAAAACATACAAAGGCTCCATGTCACTGTCTCCAGAGATGATGACCTGCTGACCTGTGTGAGCACGTGTGAATTTACCCTGGACTTTGCTGAGCAGCCTGGGTTTACTCTGCACATGCTGCTTTGTGTCCATCTGTGGTTTCTGGACATTGTGCTGACACCACTGCCCCCAAGACCAAGGTCACGGAATCAGTGGTGGCAGCGGCTGCAAGGTGGCTGTACGTGGGCCTGTACCATTAATGGGTAAATGGGACAGTATCATTTTTTTCCCAACCAGCCAGTCATTTTAATATGTCAATTTTGTCCCATTTTGACTAACCAAGGCCATCTTTAATGCAGAGCAACAGGGGCGGTTGAGTCGAGTCTGCTGAGGGGACCCAAAAGCAGCTGTCCCTTTTGCCTCACATTAAGACAGCCCTTGCTGGCACTAGCTGCAGCAGGCCTCGACCGCTACTGCTGTTTCTGCCCCCGTGAGGAAATTGGAGCTGCAGGGAGAGGATTCCACCCCCTGCCCCTGCCCTGAACACACCTGTTTTTTCAAAGGGAGCAGAATACCGCGCAGTGTGGCTGAGCCGGAGGTAAGCCCTATGGGGGCTATCTCTGGCACTGTGGGGTTATCGCTGACACTGTAACGTTACTGGGCATTTCTGGCACAGGGATGGTTAAAGTGGCATGTGTTTTAGGCAAAACATTTAAAGTGGAGCTTATAGGGGGATCACATTTTGTTTTCACTTAAGGTGCCAAAATCCCTTGTACTGGCCCTGGCCACTGTACGAAGTCCCTCCAGACCACAGATTACTACTATGCGATCACTGATCAACACCACATAGTACTTACTCGTTGCTGGCCTGGCTGCTCTGCTCCCCCTCGGATTACTCTGCCTTCTCCCTCCCCTTAGTTGCCAGCACATAACCCCATGCCGTTCTTGCCATCCCAATGTTCGTTTTTGTCTCAAGGAAATGTGGTCAGCCTATATATGGGGACAGTACTCTTGACTATCTGCGCTGTCTGCTGTCTGCTGCCTCCCCCACTTGTCCACATAAATCACAGAGATGAACGTCTTGTGCAGCACACTCGTTCACACGCCTGATTTTTCCCATGGGTTGGATTCTGTGGGACGCAGCTTGGAGTGGTCTCCCTGCCCAGAAAAGGGGGCACTCAGGGCTTTGGGGGTGCTCAAAGGGGAACTGTTAGGGAGGCTGGAACACCCCACAACTTCACTCTGGCGGTTTTTCTCTGAATGACCCCTGCTTTATTACTTGTGATTCTTCAGACGTCTTTGGAAATGGTCCAAGCAAACTAAAGAAACAAGGAGAAGGGGGCATAGGAACCCAGCCTCGGACGCAGCCTCTCCTCCCCCTACGCCTCCCATGGGGTTTGGAGCATCAGCATCACCGCAGGACTCATTACAGTGCTGATGCTGGGGTATTCCAAGTTTCTGATGGAGCAGGTCTGGGTTGACTGTCCACATTTCTAACATGCTTTTAGGTGACGCCAAGAAGCCAGCTGGAGGGGGCAGGGTTAGAGGGGCAGGGCAGGCCCTCTGCATTGCTGCACCATCTAGTTTCTGAGTGAATCCTTTCCCCGACCCCCACACCGAGGTCCAACCTGGTGGCCCCAAAGTCTGGCTGCTGTCACCTTCTGTCAGGAAGACCCCACCCAAAAGAGGGTCAGGCCCCTGAGGGGATAGGTCACTGAGCCTTTCCCCGAGGTGTCTCTCCCTCGGGGCCTCTTCTGAGAACAGTCTCAAGCCCTCTTCTCGTCTGAGACTGCCTGTGGGCCTCGTTGAGGGGCTCCTGCTCCATGCCCATCCTGCAGGGTGGCCACCCTGGGATACTGCCTACTGACCTGACAGCGATGCCAGAGGCATCCCCAGGGGTCTCACTTCACTGTGGAGCCAAATGGTGCCCACCTGCTGGGAAAAGGACCAAGCGACACAGTGAACAATCTTACCAGGCGTGGACACCGAGTCAGTATTTGTTGAGTTCCCATGGAGCCGGCACCATGCGCCTTCTGCAGGCCCTGCACGAAGCCCCCTCAAAGCCCGCCAGTGAGAGTGCAGGAATGACCCGTTGTCAGGTGCGGGGCTCGAGGCTCAGGCACACTGGAGACGGGCACGAGTCCACTGCTGTTTGGGGAGAAGCCAGGAGACCAGGAAGGGGTAGAGGAGACGAAGAGAAAAGCTTTACTCCATTGTTTGTCATATTCTAAGGAAGGGTGCTGTCCCCAGACCAGAGTGACGACACTGACTCCTCGTACAGGATACTCCAAGGTCACAGTACAGGTGAGTCTGCCCCAGGCATGGGGGAACCTCACGGCCAACTCCCCCAAACCACTCTGCTTCCCGGAGAGACTAAGTCCAACCACGGAGACGGCAGTGTGGGCGGCACTGAAACTAAGAACAATGCCCTGTCCTCAGTTTACAGAAAAACTAGGAAGCCAGTGTGAACTTTTTATGCCATACAGATTATTTGTTAAAGCTTTTGTGTCTGTTAGCAGGTGACAAAATGCATAATCAGAAATATCAGGGGCAAATAGACTTAAATATGCCCTATTTTCAAATATTTCCAATAAATTATGGAAGTCCCCCTTTGGCTCAGGTGGCTAAGGCTCAGGCTATGAAGCCATGGACCCAGGTTCGAGACCTTTGGTCAAGGGGGCAAAACAAAGTTACAAAGATGGGAGGTGCCCAGGCTCCATGAACCAGATCTGAGAGCTTGACAGTGCCTGGCTGTCAGGAGATGTATGCAGAGGGTGGCACAACCTTTACTAGACTATGAACTGGGCAATTCAAGAACGTATCTGAATACTGTGACATGTCTATACTGAAAACTCAGGATATGAAAGTATTTACATTAGATTACAATTATATATATATGCATATATATGAGCCTGGACTATATAATACACTGTATATATGCTGGTATATAATTTATCATCTGATTAAGTGACATTTTCAGGACAATAGGCGTATGAATGATTTTTTCTTTCCTTCTTTTTTTTTAAGGAAAGGTACAGGCAGAAATTAAGGCAGGTAGACAAGCAGGCAGAAAGGCAGAGGAGGAAGCATTTTTATTTTATTTTTATTTTAGTTGTTCATCATGGTTGCTGTCCTCTGACTCCAGGATGTGAACCTGGGTCCTTGGAATGTATATGGACTGTGCTCAGCTGGAGGTGGCAGACCCAACTGCTACTCCAACAAGGTAAGTCAGTTTTGACTTTAAGTTTTCACTTCTCTTTCTGTATTTTTATAGCCATTAAAAGACATCTTATTGTTTACAAAGATGCAAGGACTTATCTTTTTATTGAGAACATACTAGAGAAAGGATTCCTCCTTATTCCATTTTGACCCTCTTCCTCCCCTGCCTCCTAATCACAAACTGATTTGTCAAGACTTTTCATTTAATCCTCCTGTTCAACAAGAATATTTGTTGGGATGGGAGAGACAACATCCAAAGGGATCTGCTCTGAAGACTGGGGGAGGGCTCTCCATAGCCACATGCAGAACGAACACCGGGAGAGGCTGATCTACTCAAGAGATTTCCCATCCAGCCTGGCAGAGGTGCGGTTTCCCTGACACCTGACAGATTTCGAGCACAGAACTCTAAAAGCCCATCTTGCTGTCTCTGACCTTCTTGTGACCGCAAATCACTGGCTGTGGAGAAAGCAGACCCTGAAACTCAAGCGGAAGTTTCTGTGATCTTTAAAACCTTTTCACAATCAAAGCAACCTGGAAGTTAGTTATATATCATGGAAAAATTGACTGCCTTTAGTTTTCTTTTATGATTTCATTCTCATACATTTCTGTTTATATTTGGAGAAGTCTGACACAGATGTTCAAGTGTTATATCAAAAATTCTTGGGCGAAGTAAAAACAAACCAAAAATTATATACAAAGAATGGCCACCAAAGACTGAAGCAAAAGCATAGCTTCAATTTTAAAACTTGGGTTGATTTAGAAAAGAATTTAAACATTCCTCCCTGCCCCAGATTTAAAAAGTTACTTCTCCTCTTCCCCCACTCATATATATACACATATACAATATGTATACATAATTAAAGATAGTGAGTTCCATTTTTAAAAAGTTCTGTATTTTTAAGGATGACACACAGACCAAGTAACCAGAAGCTGGCCTTGGCGTAAGACGTCCCGGTTCTCATAAACACGCCATCACTAGTTCCTTCCAGGATGATGAGTACTATTGATTGGCTCAGATCAGCCTGTGACCAGCAGTGGTGTCAGACATTGGCTATAAAGCATCTCCTTATGAATTTTTCATTGGCTTGAGTGTCTGGCGAGCTGGGCAGCTGCCTCCCTGAGCTCACTCTCCTCCTCCTCCCTCATCTAAGGCAGATGATGCTTCTCTGTGGGGCACATTATTGGATCACGGTGATTAGCTTTACAGCCTGATTTTTCTGAGTCAAATCCAATTTCTTTTTCAGGTACAGCGGGCTTACGAGTAGTCATGTGCTTTTTGTTTAGCGATGGCATCATGGGGTTACTAGCAGATGCAGTAACTGAAATCATTTCCCTTGAACCATATTCCTCATGACACCAAGGCACTGTGTCACATCACTCACCTACAATGTTTTCAGGAGGAAGAGTGCTTTCAGCAGCTCAAGTGAAAGCTGACAAAGAGGCAAACCTGAGATCCCTGTGTCAGGCACTTTCAAGCACCTGAGCTCAGGACACTCATAACTGGGGAGGAGGAACGCTATTCCTGATGACACTGGTAGAAACTGCGTGGCTGAGAGCTTCGGTGACTTCAGGATTCCAGCTGTGGATTTGTCACCCCTACACTGAAGTGGGTGGGAGGTGAAGGCCCAGGACTCCAGGTCTGATCAGAAGTCTCCTCCTGAGAGCCCAGGGGAATGTCACTTGCCCTTGAGAGCAGTTGTCCTACGAGCTCTCTACTGGGTTATAGTGTAGATTGGCAATTCAGGAAAATTCCATTTCTCATGTCGAGAAACAGGGTTTGATTCCCTTTAACATCTGTAACCAGATGCAATGAAGTTGAATTACAAGCACCAATTTTGGGGAAAAATTAAATAACACAAGGTCAGTGGCTAGATAGGGAGGGGTAAGGTCGGTGGGGGTTGGGGAAGGACAGATCTCTGCCCTCCTGGCAATGCTCCCTCTGTGAGACATGGGTGCCTGGGAGGTGCTGGCTGCATGGAGCAGGTGAGTTCCAGGCTGTGGCCCAGTATTGCCAAAGGCTTTGTTGTCCTTAAGGAGGAAGAAAGAAAGTTAAGGCATCAGAAACGGGATTGAAAGCTAGAGCTCATCCTGGTTTCAGTCTCTGCTAAGGGATCCTGACTCCTCTGGGAACTGAGCCTTCATCCCTTTCACAGGCACCTGCATACCTGAACCGTGGGCCCACCACTGCCAGAACAATGATGCCAACAGGAATCTTCCTTTGTAATCAGCTCCAGGGTGTGTGTCACCAAAGCACACCTGTGCTCTTTGCTCTTGAGTCTTTGATATAAATTGTTAGGTAGGATTAGAGGTGCCCTGGTCATGCAGCAGTTTGGTCAACTCAAGCACAGGCCACATACATTCCAAGGACCTGGGTTCAAGTCTCAGCCCAGGGAGAACAATCAAGATGTACAACTAAATAAAAACAAAGTGCTTGTTCCTCCTCTCTAATCCTGCCTGCCTACTTGTGAAAGAAAAGAAAGAAAGAAAGAAGGAAAGAAAGGAGGGAGGAAGGAAGAAAGGAGGGAGGGAGGAAGGAAGGAAAGAAAGGGAAAGAAAGAGAAAAAGAAAGAAAGAAAGAAAAGAAAGGAAGAAAGAAGGGAAGAAAGGAAAAAAGAAGGAAAGAGAGAAAAAGATTGAAGAACAGAAAAGCACACCCCACCCCCAGTCCCTTCTTCAAGGCCAGGAGAGGACTGCAATGAGACTCAAGAAAATAATGGTATTTTTCTGCCTCAACATTAGACCTTTTCCAAGCCACCCCGTGATGTGTATACAAGTCCTCTATGAGCCCCAAGAAATTCTAAATGTTAGTCCCCTGAGACTGATTGAGAGGCGTGTTGGGCTCCTTGAACCTCACCCACCTGGCTGCTTCACGGAGCCATACCATACTCCTTCATGTTGCATACCAAATCCAGTTTCCAGAACTTTCCTGAAAATGTGTATTCATGGGCAATTTTTATTCAGAGATGTACAAAGTATTGCATCATAATCAAGGATAGTCATTCTGGAATCTCATAGATGACAGGGTCTCCCGTCAGTCCTCCTGACAACTGGCCTCCATCCCTCTCCGTGGAACCATGAACTGTTGTATCTAAGGAAAGCCCAGACCCGGTGGACATTATTGTCACTTCCTTACACCCATACTCTCCTGATACTTTGGGGCCTCACTTCTTTGTCATTTAGACTCTTCCTGGTGGAGTAAGTAAACTAACAGTGTCCACAGAGAATTCACTAGTTAAGCCTCCAGTCCTTAATATCTTTAAAGTTGGAAGGGATCTCTGAGGTCCCTTAACCCCAATATTAATGAGGTGGCTCTTTAAAGGACCTGATATCAACATGATATTAAGGATAACATTCAACTCACTTCTTTGAAGCTACAGTTACCATGGGGCTAAGTGGTGGGAGAGGACTGTGGAGTCACATGGGCCTTCACAGGGGACGGTGGGTGGGCACAGTCCCCGGTCTCATGACAAAGATGATAGAGGATGACAGGGCCTCTGGGGAGGCTGTTTCCATCCGCCTTGCCATTGTGGGTGAAGAGTGGGTTGATACTGATGACTATAGTGAATGCTTCCTTCCTCCTATTCCAAAAAGGTGAGTAGTCAAGTTCGGCCTGGTCTTGAGATCCCCTCACATGAATGTCACAGATGGTGAACATTTATTTACTTTTCACTTGGGCAGAAAATGTTTTTCCTAACCAGTGGTGTGATGATGACACAGAAGTGTATTTCTGCTTCCAGCTCAGAGAAATAATGGGGAAGAAACACAAGGTTAAGGATACCTTTTCTTGCTCACCCTGACTCACTGAAGTCAGCTTTCATGTTCAGCGTGGGGACACCCCTTGTGCTATGCTAGTCCCTCACTGTTTCAGCTTAGAAACCATCCGTAGACACCTCCCACTACTAAGCAGAGACCTTATTCTCTCCTCAGATTCACCCGTCAACCAGGTCCTAGTACTTGTCACAGAACAGGGGTCCATGACGTTGGCTACCAGGTTGATTGCCTCTGACTCTGCTCTTTGTATAGATTTTGTTGCTTCATGGATAGTTTAGCTCAACCTGCTGTCCCTTGAATTTATTCTTCTGCATCTTCCCCCACAGAATTAAGTCCATGTGGCCACCCAAGGGGTCATCAGTAACTGTGTGTCAGTGGGCTACTGGCAATGAAATCTCTCATGGACATTATGTGATGAAACCTCAACTGAACTGGTGTGCAGTTGGGATATTTTGGACAAGTTATTCGCTTAATGTTGAGGCATCTAAAAAGAAACAAACACCCCTGTCTTTTTTTCTCTCTTCTCTCCCTTCCCCACCACATTTTTTGAGGGAGTACTCCATATCCACTGTTCTCATCTCAGGCCCATACATTTCAAAGGGATTTCATTTCCTCTGTGCAAACTCGGAAATGCTCTCTCTGACTTCTGCAGGTAATAGTTTCTCTTGAGTCCTATCATCACTGATCTTCCCATTGAGTTCGATGCAGCTATTAATTATCTTCCTCCCTAGTCTTTGGAGAGACTAGAATAGTTTGTCTCCCTACTTTGATCACTTACTTTCCTCTCCATTGTTGGCTCTTTTTGTGTGTTTTCTCATCCAAAAGTCATGTCCTCCACTGGCTACTGTGAGACCTAAATGCCTTCCTTCCACTCTCAAGATTCAGCTTAAATGCTTTATCATTATAAAAGCTTGTGCCTTTTTCTTCCTAATATTTGCATAGATGGCAAGGATTACTTATAACCATGTTTATGATAGTTCATCCACCCTCCACATACAACTGGTAAAAGGGCCTTCTCATTTCAGGTGCTAAATAAGTAATTACTGAGAAAATGTTACCAGAAACAATATTCTAGTAGTTTCACAAACATGAATTGCTTCTTTCCAACATAACTGTAAAGTCTTGAAGGTCAGGGTCCGTGTTTTCTCCTTTCCACTTTGTCTTCTAAAAACTTAGTACAGAACTATAAACAGAAAAGTGTAAGTATTAGTAGAATGAACAAATAATAAGTCATGCTTTTTCATAGGAAAACACGATATTATATTAAAGCCATATTCTGCAGTCTACAGTAATGCCATGTTTTGTCACTAGATAAAAGAAAAACATTGCAACTCACATATTAACATCAATAACATTCATTAGCTATTTATCTCCCTTATGTTTTCTGAAGTACTATTGCTCTTATGTAAGAAATCTATCATATTTTATGTGCTTATTTTGTAACTCTACCTTAATGAGATCCACTATTATCCTTTAAAAATGAACTTAAGCTTTCCTAGTACATAATCATTACCTGTAAAGAGAGTTCTTGTCCCTACTTTAAAAGAGTTATATCATTTCTTTCTTTTTCTTATCTTATTGCATTGGTTAAAACTTTCAGATTTAATTTTTTTCAGATTAATATTTTTAAGAGAGCAAGAATGGGCCTCTTGCTTTTAGTGGTTGTTTCCTTACAAATAATTATCATGCCAGCTATTGGTTTAGACATTTTTATTTTAAGAAGTATTTATCCTAAATCAGTGCTCTAACCTTTACTTTTTATATTCAATTTTTATTTGGGCTCTTTTCTGATTGCTCTCTCAGACTGAGCTATATAACTTAAGTGAAGCACAGATTTAGCAACTGTTCAATGGAAGGACCAATGATAGACAGTCAAGTCAGATAGCGTAAATCATGAGTCATTTGGCCTATCTTTATTCATTAAATTATCAAAATAATTGGTGAGCATACATTAGATTTGTTGCCATTTAGACATGGGCTCTCTAGGATACAGGTGACAAAATATGAAGTTCCTAGTAAATTCCTTTCACTTACTCAACAAACATTGAGTTCTATGAAGTGCAGGATGCTACTCCAGGGCTGGTGCATAGGAATGAATAAGATAAAGTCCTTGTTTTCATAGAGCTTTCAATCTAGAGGGGGTCAATAATAAATTAACTGATAAGTGAGCACGATAATTTTAAATATTCTTAAATGCGACAGAGGTAAGATAAGGTGATATATTAGGTAATGATTGATAAGGAGGGGTTACTTTGGCCAAAGTGGTCAGGAATGATATTTGAACACAGACATCAGAGACAGAAGCAGCTCAGTATGTGATGATGACAGGGAGAGGGAAAAGCACATGCAAGGCCCTGAGGTGTGAGTGATCTTGACATTGTGCAAGAACAAAGGGCAGGCTGAAGAGTAGTGAATGGAAGGAAAACAATTGATTATGAGTTTGGAGTGACAGGAGGAGCAGATGAAGGCGAAGAATCTGGTTTACACATACTCGTGGAAATTATTAAGGATGAGGATAATAACGTATCTGCTAAGGGGCACCCTGGTAGAGTAGTGGTTTGATCAGCCAACTTTAGCTGGTGCAATGCACATACATCAGAAGGATCTGGGTTCACATCCTGGGGCGAGGGGTACCAACCAAGATGAATACCTAAATAAAGTGCTTCTTCCTCTCTCTTCCTTCCTGCTTGCTTCTGCTAACCGTCATTCCTGCCTGCATCTTTCCTTTAAAAATAATAATAATGATAGTAATACATCTTTTAAGAACAAATATTTAAACTAAGAAAACTTAAATAATGCAAATTATCAACACTCACAAAAGCAACTCAAATCTTAAATGGAAAATAAGCCCAAATAAGGCAAATGAGCTCTCTATGCCATTCTATTCCATTTCAACGTCCTCAGTTACTTGTGCTTTGTCACTGTGAATGGAAACAAAGATCTTGAAATGATAACAGGTATCTTGGGAACAAAACTTTCTTATGCAATCACTGTGAGCCCAGATCCCCTTTCCTGCGTGGGCCGTGCAGTGACACGTCACCCCAAACAATTCGCCGTGGGCTTTCCAAAGCCAAGGAGCTGCATCAGCTTCGTGAGCCACAGGCTTCATGGTCAGTTAACCCAAACCACATGACTTAGTTCCTTTCTTTGTAGTCTTATTTGGAGAAAAGAAGCAGCAAGTGGAATACTTTGCTACCCACTAAAATTATCCAAAAATAAAATATGTGACAAAAGGACCTGGGTGACTCAGGGTGGTCACTCTCCATGTGTCTCGATTTAGACTTTGGAGCTATTTTGAGTTTGTCATGACCAGCTGGCTGTTGTGGTCTCAGACCAGCCTCAGACCAGGCCTGGCAGCCTGGTCAAAGCGGTGCTTTGTCCCAGCATGGCAGCTTGTGACGACAACTCTGACAGCCTCTGTCCTTTTGTGAGAGAAGAGTATTGAATCTGGGTTGTGTGTTGACCCTGCCGTCTGGGCCTTTGTTATCTCGGTTTTAACATTTCATAGTGACTGTGGTTTGGGGAAGATTAGCTCACTGCCAAGCACTGGGGCAGTCATACATTTTGGTCACCAGAATCAGAAAGCAGCAGGGACAGCAACTCCACTGGGACATCACGGGAGGACTGCGCAGCATGAGGTTGGAGTAGAGTAACCCACGGTAAAAGTCTCCTGTCTTCTTATCTTTGTAGTAAAAATTGTTTACAGTTTACTTTATCTGGCCCCCAAAAGGATTTTTGGCAGGTCTCTGGAGAAACTCTCAAAGCAAGTCCACAGGATTAGGCCAGTCCATTTTCACTGGTCCCAGATGAGAAGAAAACAATAAAAACATTAGGACACACACATATGCATATGAGACAGAATAAAGTTACCATTTATCACTTCTAGCTGTTTGCCTTTACTCAGCTACTTTTGTTCTTCCTACCAGATTTCTCAAGTTCACATGCTCTTTTTTAGTAAAGAATGTTATTGGTGTATATTAGTAATTGCTCATGTCCTTACTTGACAAAATCACACAGTAGCATCTCAACGCCAATCTCTCCATTTTAAAAACAATTCAGAGCTCTCTAGATCCTAAATCTGGGAACTCCTAGCAGATGTTTGCAGCCTCTTGCCTGGATTCTCTGGTCCCTGCAGAGGGCTTGGGAGATTTACATGCTCATCTGCAACCTCGTCACCGACTTCCAGCCTTCCAGGTTCCTTTTTGTGACTGACAGCAGATACTTGCCAGGGACACGAGGGGTCAGGAAGCAGGACTAAATACTGGCTATACATGTTCATGTCACTAATGTCACCAGCAGTTGCCTCAGTGTTCCAGAAGGGCAGAAAATTAGGTATAATAAATGAAAGATGCACATTTTTAGCGTGATAATTATGGAAGGTGGGGGTTTCTGATGAACATAATGACTTGTGAATGACTGGTAAGACACGAACATATTTTAAATATTAGATGCTTCTCTCCCTTGACATTTGCTGTTCTTGATTTGCAAATATAAATGTGCTCTAGAGGTTCCTTTTAAGAAACATTTAACTACTGCAGGCATATGAAGATTTTCTGTAGTTAGATCTGTCTAAAGCATCACTTTGATTAAGCTCAGGATACAGCGTATACATAGAAGTCACATACGTAGAAGTATACATACAAAGTCAGTGATTTGCTGTAGCACACTGGGAAAACTGCCTAAGTGGCCTTTTCCATTTTTTATAAATGTGATCAAGAGAAGAAAACTTGTCATTAGTGACCCACAGTCAAGGGTACGGATGAAAACAGATGACCACAACCATGGCCTTATCTACTGGAGGGTAGCTACCTATGTATTGTAATTGTTAATAGTTTAAGGAAATAATACAAATTTGGACTAATTTAACGACAGCATAACAGTCCCCAGCTATCCAGTTCTGTTGGGCACTAGGGTCGATGCTAAGTGATGCAGGAACACTGTCCTGCGGACAAGGCGGCACCATATGCATCAATTTACAGCTGCTTGGGGCTTGGGGGCATAAGCATCCAGAATAATGAGTGCCAACCAGGAGGCCTCTGAGGAGCTGGGACGCCTATTTTTTCACGGGCAGCACTGACCCCATGGCATCTGAGCCACCCAGACATGTCCTGCCATACCAAATAAGGCGACGTTTTCCTGTTTATTCCTCTAGTTCCTGGTGTAAAGAGGACTAATCCAGCTTTGTCTTTGTCACTTGACTTTCATTTCCTGCGTGGGGTTTCTGTTGCTGTGGCCTCGCTTCAGCCCACTGGCCTCGTTCCCCTTCTGGTGGCTCGGACCTCAGTGCCAGTTTTGCTGCCTTTTTGTGTTTCAGTTCCTTTCCCAGACTGTGCTCAGCAAGTAAAGCTAATATTTGACAGTTTCCATCTGCTTTTTATGGAAGTTTTTCTACTTTTCGTCGACTCATTTGGCATGCATATGCCAAAAGAGATGCTTAAAGGGGCTCCCTTTGAGTCCTCGAGGTTGGACCTGGAAAAGAGCTTTCTAAGGCTGTGATGCAGTAGAGCATTTTTTACTGACAAGCAATATAAGTGCCTACAGGTTGTATGGTTTGTTTTTATAGAGAAAGGACACTTTGTGAATGAGGAAGAGTGATGGAGGGGTTTAACTGTCATCTTGCTGAGACAGAGAGAGACAGGAACATGAGGGAGAGGGAGAGAAGGAAACTGATGGTCCTGTGGGGCTTTAGTTGGAGAATTCTGGACTATTTTTATGATTCAGGAATTTGAATGAAAGAGCAATTATCTTCACAACCTTAAATATTTTTTTAGGTCAATTTTGTTTCATTCACAAAGAAGGACCTTACCGTATGTACCCTGTGTGCTTCTGGTCCTCATCATCGGGGATCAAGCTTTAAGCGGTTTCAGGAACTGCCTTGGTGGCGCAGCACCTGGGAACAAATGCGAGATCAGGAGGGGACCATGGTCTTGGTTTTACTGGCAAGTCACTGTATGACTGCAGGCAAGTAGTTTATCTTCTCCAAGGCTGTTTCCCTTACTGGTACAAGGAATGGAAAAAATTCGGTGACCTACCAGCAAAATCTTCATCTTTACAACGCTCAGTACAGCGCATTTCCCCTTCCCTGTAGAAACCTGGACAATTCTCATCACTGAAAGCAAGCTCTCTGGGGTACGGAGGGTCACCAGTCACCCCGCCTTTCCATGGTGGGTTCTTGGTAACTACTATCTCCGCACCCTCCCCGCTCTGTGCAGATCATCAGTCTTCCAGAGAGCAGGGCACCATATGTGATGTCCCCCACGGCTGTGATTCCATCGCAACTTGACACCTTGTTCAGAGGTTATCTGAAGTACACCTAGAGAGCACAGTGCATTCTGCCTTTCTTCTGCTTGGTAAGTAGCCGTGTTACTGTTTAGCCTGAATTACTGGATGTCTTTGAAAGCACATACAATTTGAAAATGGCTTTTGTAACTGAGATTACACAGCCCCAAAGTAAAACGTTCAGAAGAAACTGAGAGCACTTGAGAATCTCTAACTCCGGCATTTATGAAGCCTGGGCTTTCATCTGAAGCACAGACAAGGAAGACCTAGACCTGTGCTTCTAACAGAGGCTTTTAGAGTCGGGAGGGAGTCTCACTGACTCTCCTTTAATGCTCTTACCCTGGTATTTCCTCCCCAACATCCTGCCATTTGGTCATCCATCCTCTGCTGTAACAAGTCTTATGACAGGGACATATATATATAGACCATTATAATATAGACCATTCCATTGACAATCAGCCTTCCTCACTGACAAATTCTGTAACTCCCCTTTGGGCTAGGTCTGATGGAAGCCACTCAGCCCAAAGCAGCAGATACCCGGTCTTTGTTGCAGGCCTGCTCTGAACCTTGGTGGGGACCAGGTAGGGGACAAATGGAGGACCACAGATATGCGCCTAATATGTAAGAGTAATAAATTATGTAACAAACCCTTGAGTAAAGCATGTTCTCTATTTCCACACAAATACACTTTCACAGCACCTATATGGACTGAATTGTCCCACCCCTTCACTGAATTCCTGTGTTCAAGCCCTAACCCCATGATATGACTGCATTCAGAGAGCGGGTCCTTAAGGAAGTAAGTCCTTAAATGAGGTCAAAAGATGGGGTCCTGATCCAATAGGATTGGTGTCCTTATAAGAGGAAAGAGACACCAGATCATCCCCTCTGCCCATCTCTCTCTGTTTCTCATTCTCACCCGGCTCCCAGGGGCACAGAGGAAAGGTCATGTGAGGGTACAGTGAGGAGCAAGCTGGGAAGAGAGTCCCACTAGAACCAAGGCTGCACACCTTGACCTTGGTCTTCCAGACTACAGAACGGTGAGAAACGGCCAGGAAACAAATGCTGCTCATACTGTCTGCTCCAGTACATTGTCATGGAGGTCTGTTCATACAGCCACCAAGCTGAAAACAGTGAAACCAATGATTTTTACATAAGCCTCACATGAAAGACAATGGAACTGCCTTATTATTGGATATGTCTGGATGGTCTGCTGCTGACTACAAACGTTGGATAATGAAGACACACATAATTCTTAAGTACCATGTAATTGCTTTTATGTCAGTGAAACCGCAACTTATGTTGTTATAATGAAGATTTTCACATAATTTATGTTCTATTAGAAGTCATGACATGAAGGATTGAATATGGAATGTAATATTATTAAATGAGTACATATTTTCCTCAAAATGTTACTTCCTCTTAAAATGTTAAAAAATTGGCAAGGCCTCGTGGCCTAGTGGATAAGGCCACACGATATACTCCACATACACCCAAAGGACATGGATTTGTATCCCAGGCCATGGAGAACAACCAAGATGTACAACTAAATAAGATAAATAAAATGCTTCTTCCTCCCCTTTCTTCCTGTCTGCCTCCCTACTAGCCTTCATTCCTGCCTGCACCTTTCCTCTAAAAAAAAAAAAAATTATACCTTTCCTTTTTTAAAGAGTTAAAAATCATTTATCAAATTAAGATGTAAATTATAATTGATAACACATTTCAAAATAAAAATCATTTAAATAAAGTCAAGCTCGTGTTTTATATAAAATTTAAGTTTTAAGTTTCTTTTTTTTTTTAAGGAAAGGTACAGGTAGGAATGACAGAATGAAAGAATGAAAGTGGGTAGAAAGAAGGAAGCATCTTTTATTTTATTTTATTTAGTTGTTCACACTACTTCCACCCGGTTCCTAGACTCGAATCCAGGCTTGCTCCTTTGGAGGTTGATTACCCAATCACTGCTTCACCAGGGCATGATAGTATTAAGTTCTAATAAAATAAAACTATTCACAAAGTTAGCATCCAATGTCCATCTCGAGGCTGATGTAAAGAGTCACTACCATTCCTAATGCAGTTATACCTCAGTCTGTACACAAGTAAAAGAATAATGAATTACGATTGTCACATGTCCCTCTGCTGCGTGCACAATGTCAGAAACACCCTGACGACGTCTGAGCACCTTTGGAAGCAGTCACCGGAGCACAAGAGAAGCTGGAATATTAATTGCTAGCATTACCAGGAATGGTAGTGTTTTATGCAAGAATCTCATGCATTCATGGTATCTGAGAAGAAAGATTTGATGAGTGAATTAGTCTTTTCTCCTACCTGTGCACTTCTTCTGCTCAAATCTTCCCCATACTCAAGCAATGTCAGATTTTGAAGTAGATGGCAATGTAATCCACAAAATTTCATAGCAAGAGATGTGGTGATGTTAGCCACTAACATAGACATTTAGGGTTACAAGCTATATACCACGTGGGAGCCAAGTGCTGCTGCTGCTGCTGCTGCTGGAGGAGCCCAGAGTTCCTTAGCACATGCGCACACACACACACAAGGCCTGCAGAACCAGTGTCCAGGGCTGGGCCTCTCTTGCCTGGGATTAAGAGCGGGGTTGACACTTTATTTAAACCCAAACCTGCAAACTCACATACTACATCTTACAGTCAACTCTCTATTTAGATTATCTTTGTGGTTTTGAATTGTCTGTCTTAGGTTATGCGATCCATGCAGAGTGTCAGAGCCTTTTCTGATGCTGGGGGCATTTTCTCCAAATACAAAACACATTTTATAACCAAAGTATTAAAGAATAAAGAAATGGATTAATGTTATCCTGTACAAAAGAACTGAATCATGACAATTACACATGCAAGTCTTTGGCGTTTCCTCCCCCACCCCCCCCC
>RJWH01000592.1:560391-607224 GCA_004363575.1 Solenodon paradoxus | reverse complement strand
ATACATAGTTATCTCTTCCTGTACTTTAATGACATTTTCTTCACAAATGAAAACAATAAAATTGTATTGCAAATACTACTTTATTAACTCTTCAAAGTCTCCTCTTACTTCCTTTATCTTAAAGGGGACATAAGAACTAGGTTAGTACCTACCCTTGGGTTTTGTTTTTTTTTTAAGTACATTTTAAAGTGAAAGTTAAAAATGTTTTTCTTTACTCCTTTTCTAAACTCCAGCAACATTTACCCGAATTAACCACCATCAACATTTTCTCTGTAGCTTTCCAGGCTTTTTCAAGGCACATAGAAGGACCTACCATTTTTTCGTTACTGTGAAATCATGCCATGAAATCATGCCATGTTCATCTGTATCTTTCCTTTGTAAAAAAGAAATAAATTACTTTGAAGATTTCGATTTTGTTTCATATAGCCATTCTAAAGTCCTTTAAAAACTAAATGAGGGCATGTCCCGGTAGAGCAGTGGTTGGATCAGTCGTCTCCAGAGGAGCAAGTCACATACCCCTGGGTTCAAGTCCCAGCTCTGGGGGAAAATAACCCATGTAGGCAACGAAATAAAAATAAAAAGATGCTTTTTCCGCCCCTCTCTTCCTGCTTGTTTGCCTACTTGCTTTGAATCCTGCCTGCACCTTTAAGAACAAAATAAAATTTAAACAATTAAATGAAGTTAGTAAGTATCATTATTAAGATTGGGTTCTAGAAAACTATTTGTGTCTCTTAAACAGAAGAATCACACGAATTTGTGATTCTGCAGGATTCTTTTATTCAAAGTCAGAATTTCCAAGAGAGGGCTCTCAGACAGTGCTTTATTCAACTGTACAGGCTGGGTCAAAATTAAGTCTTTGCTTTCAGCTCTGTGTCCCCTGAATCCTTTTCCATTTCTAATGTAATTTTTATTTTTATCTATTCTACATCTTAAAAATTAGTGTGTAGAGTAGCACCATTAAACAATGGTAATAAATCAGTTTGTATATACTTCTCAGAATAAACAGGCAGTATTTTTATTTAGAGAAAGAAATTCCAACCCAAGATAATACATGGGTTATTTGAAAAATATAAATCATGGCAAAAAACTGGGAAGAAGGACCTGGGGTCTGGAGTGGTGAACACCAAGAATCCAGGAGCATGGTCAGTATTAGAAAGAGAATAAAACTTGGGAGTTCCCAGTGGAGGATAAAGGAAATTACAGTCAGAGTTTATACCATGAAGCATGCAGAAGGAGTTTTGCTTTGTAGTTGTCCTGAAAAACTCGGTTTGTTTGCACATAAGAGCCCAAGGTCGAGGGAAAATGTGAAGAGTGCAATGACTGCACTAGGGGGTGACTGACTGCGTGTAGAATAGCTCTTTTGTCCAAGGAAATGAGCTTGTTCCCCTCCCAAACATGTGACGCACCGAGGAAGCAGCCTCAGTGGTTAGGCAATCCTCGCGTGACCCATAGTACTGCCCAACTCCCTTCTGAAAAAAGGAAATTCTGAAAAAGTCATGTTTGCATCACAGTGATGGAGTGAAGGCCCAACAGAGTAAAGCAAGGGGCTTAAGTTGTAGCAATTCCAGAACACTGCCATTCAAAGGTCATCCGATTCCCAGAACCAGGGATGGGAAGGAATATGAAGGTTGCAGAGACCCCTCGACTTCCAGAGAAGGACACAGGGCCTGGGGGCTAGTCTGGGGCTCACAGATGGTTGAGGGGGCACCACACCACACCTGCTCTCAGGTGCTGGCTTCTGCAACCTCTCCTCCCATAGTGCTTCTCTCCATGGCTGATGTTGGCCTATCGTACATCTCTACCTTCTTCTAAAAGTGATTTTATGGTGTCCCTGGTGGAGCAGTGGTGAGATCAATCGCCTCTGAAGGAGTGCAGGTCACATACTCCTCCTGGGTTAGAGTCTCGGGTCCAGGGGAAAACCACCATTGTGAACGACTGAATAAAAATACAGATAAAAATGCTTCTTCCTCTCTTCCCCTGCCTGCCTGCTTACTTGCCTTCATTCCTACCTGCACTTTTTCTTTTAAAAAATAAAGATTTTATGATTTTATGCTTACTTTACCCTCAACTAAATATATGAAATTGTAAACATAGCACAAAGGAAGCCTATATCTTTATTTCAGAATAATGTTTAATGACAGTGAACTATGGAAAGACACTTCCATAATGAAAAGAGTGGGAGTTCTGACCATTCCTCAAGTCTTTCTGGCCCCAGGCTGCAGAGATGAAAGATAGGTGGGTGTGGAGAGGTGAGTATGTCACCAAAGCATTCCTGTTACACACACACACACACACACACACACACACACACACACACACACTCTCACTCCTTCCAAGCATAAAGAGGCCATGCATCTTCAAGGGTAGGAACTAGAGATTGTAGGAGAAAAAAGAAGAGCAAGAGACCTTTATTTGATTCATTCCAAAACACTTGGAATAATAATTCACTTTTTGTCGCTATCTGCGAGTCAATCAACTTCACTCACAAGAATTCATTGGATGTTTTCTATATTTTCCAAAGTGCTAAGATTTCAAATATAAAGAGATAATTTCTTGCTTCCAGAGCTCACAGCCTAGGAGAAGCAGAGAAGCAGTGGAGACAATATCCAGGTTAGGTATTACTCACCAGCATTACAGTGAGGTGATCAGCTGGCGTTTAGACAGAAAGATCTGAAAACTCAGTGCACTTAAGCTGCTCTTTAATTTTTCAGTATCTCAAGTAGTTAAGAATATTTTATTTCTAGTCAATTCACAAAATGAATTTAACACTGAGAAACTTAGGCTGGATGAACAAAGAACATTACAGTTCTCCCTATAACTCAATGACATAAATATATATGCAATACAAATATAAAAAAAGAGAGTAAATTAGCCAGTTTAACTGAAGTATTACTATATGATTATGAATATTGATAGGGCCATGGAGAGCAGTGAGTCACAGCTATGAACTATTAAAATGCTATGACTACAGAGTTTCTCTTTATGCAAACAAGTTAACTAGCTTCTCTATTGATTAAAGTCAGGTCACATGAATCAATTCTTTCCCTCCCAAGGAGTGACTGAGAGCGAAGATTTCCATCCACTCAAGTTGTGCTGAGCAGGGGTAGGATTAATGGAATCTACTAGTCCAAACCAGTCTCTACTCTCCCCACTCCCAGCTGAGAGATTGTGCCAGACCCATCTGTGTTCAAGATTTGAAAGACTGAAACAAGTTCTCTAGGAAGCCCCCTTGGAAAAGCTGGGGTACTAGACATACAAACCAACTCCTTTTCTCTCCTGGGAGAAGTTGGGAGTTAGGGGTCCTTCCTGACTGGCAGGTGCTGCGTTGGGGCAGGGACTGGCGGGGAGTGACACATCTCCATACCGTCTTGTGAGTCTGGTTTCTCATTTGTCTGGGGTGCAAGAAACTTTCAATTTGTTTCTGGATTTTTCCAAAGGGAATCTGTGCACAAAATGTTTCTGAACTGGTGTGTGTGGAGTACAAGAAGGGTTCACGGTTTTCTACTTCACCATTTTGATGACCTCACTCCTGAAAACTACATTCTTATTGTATAGATTTTTTTTTTTCCTAAAGTTAAAATACTTTACTAAATTTGGGAGAAATTTTTTAAATTAAAACTCTTTAACATCTGTGATATCTTCTCACTTATAAAAATCATTTCTAAATTTATGATACTTCTATTTACAGAAAGACATATCATCCAATACTTCAGAGAGCATTGTTTATAAAACGTACTTTGAAACTTTGAAAAAAATATTTTCTATTTTTAAAAAGAGTTAAAATTGATAGTCACAAAAATAATCAGATACATTTTTTTGCAGCAATGCTAAATACAGCTTAAACTATGAAGAAATATCATTTCATTGAATATTCATTTAATACATAGTAATTTACTTCGGGTCAGCATATAAATATTTCCATGGGTTCTCTTTGGCTACCATAATATTTTTTAGTTTTTAATTTCAAGCACTTCTAAACTCTAAGAAAACAGAAATATTAGCATAGCAATAAATGGCCTGAAAGTGGCAGGCAAGCAAGCAGCTTATTACTTTGAAATATAATCCTATTAATAAACTTCCATGGAAAAGAGAAGTTAATAACACTCTACAAACATAAGTCCACTATTAGGGTTTTGATTTGGGGATATCAGAGACATTTAGCTATTTATATGTAAATAAACATATCATACTAAGTACAAAGAGAATGGCACAACATTTTATCTTTTCAAAGGTTAGCTCAAAAGCTATTTAAATATTTCTTTCCAAAGTTTATTCAGTAACTAGTGAGCAAAGGATAAATAATGGCACACTGAGTGGGTTATAAAAATTATAACTGATTTTCCATTAACAAGCATTATTAATAGAAAGTATATCAACTGAAGTATGGATAAGGGGTTGAGTTTTTAAAAACTGAGACCTGTGCTGATGGATCAGTAAATGCCCATGAGTAGTTAGGGGGATGATATGATATCAGTATATGTGATGGAACTAAAAATTCTAGTTTTAGTTATCCAAACCTTACAGCTTCCACCTAAATGTGATTTTAATCATTAAACAAGTAAGTTTTTATTTATAGTAAATTCATGCATATAGAAGACTGCTCATAGGACATGATATGCTGAATAGTATCTGTCAAAGGAACAGACCAGGCAGAGCACGTAAAATACATACCATTATAATAATATAATAATTATATAGTTAGAATATAATATAATGAAATGATCTCTAACATAACATAATATAAAGGTATATTATTGGAAATATTAGAGAAAACTATACTGATATGTCTCTCCTAAGTTAAGGCAAGCAGGCACACTATACATAAGAAGCCCCTTGCTGTGGGGCAAGAGACCCCAAATGAGCTGGCTCCAGTTACCAGTCACTAACTGGCCTTCTCAGGATGGCAAGCACAGTTAAGAGATCTTGCTTTGTTCTGAGGGCTCAGGTAGGGAAGAGCTAAGTTGTTCAGGATAACAGGAGACTAACTGCCAGCCTCCTTCCAGCGTCCCAGGAAGTTTAATGGGTACCGATTAACAATCATCTGACAGGTCACTCATATGCCCATGGCTCATCTCAGAAAGCACAATGCAGTCCTTACAAAATTGCCTTTGCTTCATATGCTTTGGGGTTATAAGGGGCACATAAGAAACAGTTACATGAAACATAATAGTCTACTGTAGGGATAAAATTAAAAGCAAAAGATCCTTTTCATAAGATCCACAATAGGTTTTTTGGGAAAAAAACCATTTGCTTTTTATCTTCAGGATATTATGCAACTTGCAATCGAGCATGTTTTCCCTTTTTGCTTTGGCTGCTAGGACACTCAAGGGCCAACCTTCATCCATTCTTATGATTGTGTAGGTGCGGAGTATGCATTTCTCCTTCTCTTGTCTCTATTTTCTATTTTCTTACTTTTCCCCTTATCCCCTGTACTCCTTTAAATTTTTTATTTCAATCTTCCATATTATATTTCTGAAATCTTTCTTCTTCTGTGACATTAATGAAGTACCTGACTCCAGCATCTCATGTCTTCCTCTTGGTTTATTCTCTCAGTTGACACATCATCCAGTCCAGCAGCTTTCTGAAACAAGGACAAAGGAGAAGTCACTTTTCTGAGATCTTACTTATTTGAAATTGTCTTCATAATTTAGGTGCAACACAAAATATATTTTTATGGATGAAGGAGGTTTATTTTGTATTTGTTCATAATGCTAATAATCCAACTTGACATTATATAATTCACTATATCACTATATTCTAAAATAGTATATAAAGGAAATTTTATGCAATGATTTTAAATATAAGGATTTGGATTGCTAAGCCTTTATTATAATAATAATGCCAAAGACAACGTTATATAATTTTTAAAAAGCATCTCAAACAGAAAATGAAAATCTAAGTGTTAAATATTTCAGTGATTTAAATTTCCAGATTATTACCATAAATGCTACCTATCTGATCTGCTGAAAACTCTATATTTAGTAGTTCAGGACAAAGATTTACCTGCTAGCCTCATTACCTGACAGATTCCACTGCTTCCTAAAGCATAATTGCATCTTGGCTTCTTAAAAAAGGCAAAGGAAAATAAATTGCCGAGTTTGATAAAACTGGGTTTAAAAAACCACTATAAGAAAGGGATAATTAAGTCAGTTCTCCTCTTTATTAAGGTTTCATCAGAAGCAAACACACCAAAGACATCATTTACAAAGGACTCAGCTACATGACTGTTTAGAGACCAAAGTCCCTAGCTTTTCACCGGAAGTAGCCTTCAAAACAGTCCCGAGATCTATATCAAACTTCTTAACCTCTGTTTTTATGATCTGCACTTTAGCAGACATACTCAAGTCAACAAGTACATTTAAATTAGGGAGGAAATGTAGCCCAATCCTTGGACGCCCTAGACAAGTGCATCAATAGCAGATGTTCTGATATTAATGTAACAGATGTCATTTGCCAGTCAAAAATTCACACTTGATTTTTTTCAAATATAGGAGTGAAGTATACTTTTGTGGCTTTAATTTAAAAAATCCTTTGTGTTGTTTGGTAAATTAGCTTTTAGAAGAGTGAGAAATACCTTAGTATGTGTCAACTATGTAACAATTGCTGTCTTTTAGTGAGTCCATCTTCTAAAATCCATCTTAAATTTATCATTTCTTTTTAAAGGAAAGGTGCAGGCAGGAATGAAGGCGAGTAGGCAAGCAGGTATGAAGAGAGGAGGAAAAAGCGTTTATTTTGATTTAGTTGTTCATCTTGGTTGTTCCCTGTGACCCAGAGTTGTGAACCTGGATCCTTGGGCTGTATGTGGGCTGCACCCAGAGGACTTAACCGCTAAGCCACCAGGGTGTGTCAATTTTTTTCATTTTTAAAAGCCAGTAAGACGTAACCAGATGCTTTGAATGTCAATAAAATCTGATTCTGCCCATGTGCTTTAAAAATATTCTGTAAAGGTTTTAGATTTAATCATATATAATAAAAACTGTAAAAATCTAAAAGAGAATGTATTCAAAGCATCACTTTGTTGGGAATGACTATGTTCTGGATATCAGAGATCAAGTAATTTGCAAAGAACAAATGCTCTGAGGCTATTCATGAAAAAATGCCGTAGAGTGTTCTTATGACATCCATCTATCTATATACGGAGTCCTGGGATGTAACAGAAGAGTGCCTCCAAGAAAAATGCACTTTAGAATCTTTGTTCTTTCCAAAATTGTGATCAAGTATACATTTAAGAAACATATTTATTAAAAGTACATGATCATGGAAGTATTTTTATTATCTTTGTTTTTAGAGAAAAGAAAGAAGCATCTTTTTTTTTTTTTTTTAAAGGAAAGAAGAAGAGGAATAACTTGTAAGTTATTTTTGGTGGTCCCACCTGGCCCTGGGTCTTGAACACTTAAACTTGGGCCTACTCCTGGGCTACCGGCCGAGCACCTGAGCCACCAGGGCGTGGACATGGAAGTGTCTTTAAATAAGCAGTCGTTGGGACATGGTTCACAGTCTGCACTCAATTAAGTCAAGTCCCTACTGAGACAGTTGCTTCTGCTGGGGGAGGGTGCAGGTTAAGAGTTCTAAAATGGCAGTGATGATGGCAGGGTGAGTCAAGAGTGAAGACTAAGAAAGCTCTGTCCCAAGGAGGCAGTGCAAGAAGGGGCCCACAGAGGCTGCACCATCAGGGTTTGGGGCCCCTCCAACAAGTCCATGAAGAGGCCTGAACAGGAGTGAGGGAACTCATTAAGGGCTATGTGAAGAGAACGTCAGAATGTGTCGTGTAACAGAAGTCAGGAGTTCTTCCAAGGAACGAAAGTCTGTGCTGTGTGTGTCACTGGAGCCAAGGGCTGAGCTGGTTACTGATTTTTAAATACCTATACTAGTAATCCTGTGGGTTTGTAAAGGTTGGAGTGGGTGAGCCCTGGTAGACATTCCAGGAGAGGAAAACGGCCCAGAGTAAAGCTACTTGGGGAACACTACAGTGGGAGAGAGACATTGTGACGTTAGAGAACGAGCTTTGGACATCAGATAGGTCTGTGTGGTGGTAAACTTAACTGGACTGGGCATCGGGGTGCCCAGGTATCTGGTCAAACACTATTCTGGATGCATCAGTGGGGATATTTTTGGATGAGAGTGATACTCCAGTTGGGAGGCTGAGTGCAGGAGATAGACTTCTCCAGTGGGAGTGGGCCTTGTTCCATCAGTTGAAGGCCTGGATGAACAGAGATGGAGTCTCTGTGAGTAAAAGAAAATTCTCCCTGCCTGTAAGCTTTCAAATTGGGATATCAGCCTTTTTGTGTCTTTGGACTCAGAACTGACTATACCATTGGCCTGCCTGTGTCTCCAGCTGCTGACTCACCATGCAGATTTTGGGACTTGCAAATGTCATCATCGCATGAGTCAATTCCTTATATTTTTATCTGTGTGTATGCATATATACACACACATATTCTGTATCTCACTGGTTCTACTTCCCTGGAAACCCTAATGCAACCCAGGTGCAGATCATGACTTTCATGGTAGCTATGTGACCTTAAGTGAGCTGCCTCAACTTTTGGAGACTATAAAATGGAAATCATGAATAATCCATTCAGCATAGAATGGTAACACTGGTTAATTGAAATAATCACATGAGCACTAAGAACAGGGCCTGGTACTTCATGTTTGGCACACTGAAGTAACTGTCATAGAATCTATTTTGAGGAGAAAAAGCTCAGGTGAAACAGGGCCTAAAAATGTATTCTTGGTGACAAGGGTGGTATATTTGTGTGCCAGAATTGTCAAAGCTTAACCCAGTCAATAGCAAAGTTCTCCTTGTTCTCACTTTGTAGTCTTCTATTTTCATGAAAATGACTTTTTTTTCAGTATTTCATTGCCCTCTTTGTAAGGGAAAATTCAACAGAACCACTTTCTAAAACCCTAAAATTTTGTTTGAAATCTTCCAAATAAACATCACTTTCTAGACTTAAACAGTGGATGTAAACGGGTAGAAATTCTGATGTGGGATTCTGCAGAGGTACTGGGCTGTTAGTTCAAATATTAAGAATCATTGTAAAGTACTATATATTTACTTTCAAAACTAATCTCTGATAGCAACTCACTTTGCTGTCACCAGTCTTTCATAAAATTGAGATCAATTGGCAGCAACTGCAGTTTGCTCAGAATTCTGCCAGCTAGAGTTTTACTGTAGAAAGTGGTAACCTCAAGCAGTGGTAACTTCTCAGAAAGAGAGTAAGTCTTTTCATTTTCGAACCTTAAATCTTCTCTGCCAGTAGGCAGGCAGGAGCATTGTGCAAAGAGTGTTGTAAATGTAAACATTCCATTTAATAACCAGCACAGAAGCAGCAGAAATCCCTAGTGAAAAGAAGCAAAGTAACCAACTCCTGCTGTGTAAGACCCTGACAAAGGGCAGTGTGTGGAATTAGGGATGTACTGAGCACTAGACGGTTTCACCATCTTGAACCTCCAAGTACACCCCACTCCTTACCCCTGGGAATTAGAGTTTGGTTGCTGTTTTCCTTTCCTTTGCTCCTTCCTGTTGGGTGATGGTGGTGTCAGGGTGGTGGGGAATGGATAAGGGGGTTTGGAAAAAGGAAGGGAGTCCCCCAGAACAGTAACACAGTTCTGCAAAAACCCTCTCACCGACTGAAAAAAAAATTCTTCCGAAAATGTGCAATCTGGTTGGGGAATCCACAACTATTCAAGGAAACAAAACATTACCAAAATGGAGCTCTTGTTAGTGTTCCTCTAGAAGCTAGAGACAGAAAAGTTCATGGCCCTCCACCTTAGAAACAAATGTGAAAGCAAAAAGCACAGTGAATAGCACCTGAGTAACTGATGTGGCTCTAAGGCAGCAGGTAGGGCAAGGAGGCAGGGAAGGCTTTCCAGAAAGGGTATCAGGCTGTCTAAAGGAGGTTAAGTATATTTAAAGCAAAAACTCAATTTCTGGCACACTACCATGAGGACGGGCTACGTTAAGGTTCTTAAACGTTATATACACATATAATGTCCACAAAAGGCAATCATCTCTGCCCCATGAGTTCTCATCACTCACACCTGCTCAGTTTAGGCTCCTCCCAAAATAAGCATCACTATCAGCAAAGTGGGGCGCAAGCGACAGCCGGCATACTTCTGGGACTACCTGTTAAGACTGCCAGCTTCTGCCCTTTCCACCTGTGTTACCTTGGATACTGAATGGGGACTAAAGGGCCTGCAGTTGGCTTACTTCCACATGAAAAATCTGCAATGGTGATTTTCTTCTTCTTTTCTTTTCGGGTCAACAAATGGAAATGACGGGTTTGGCTTTAAGAATTTCGGTCTTTTCATTCAAGTCATCATCCTTAAAGCCACCTTCATTCCACAACTAACCGGCCATTTTTTTTCTGAGGAAATGGAATACGGTAAACGTTTTAAGGTTCTAGTCTTCCAAAGCTTGCAGTAACATTTTAACCCAGCAGTTAGAAAATGTTCCCCTCTGGAATCTACCCTTTCCAAACCCTATTCATCCAACAAAGGGTTTGCGCACCGCCGGACAGGCTGCCGCGGGGACGGCGGGACAGGTCACTGTGACAGCTGGTCACTGTGACAGCTGGCCACTCTGCACAGGACAGCGGCTTGGAGCTTTTTTCCAGAATTTCCCCCCAAAGACAGGAGAGTTTGGGTTCCGCTTGACGAGCAACTCCGCTTTCTTCCCACCAAGATTCTGTAGGGTATTGGAAGGTCACCTTGGCGAGGGGCTCGGTCGTCCCCTTCGGACCCCGCCCGGGAACTTTCCAGAAGCCGGGCCTCTCGCGGGGCCTGAACGGCGTCCAGGACCCTTAGGAGAGCTGCGCAGCGCCGGCCGGAAGCGAGCGGGGCCTGGGGTGGCCGCGAAGAGCCCTTCGGGGCAGGAGGTACCCGGGTCGATCCCACGACCCCTGCCGACTCCCTCCCGCGCGACCCGCGGCGACCCGGGCGGCCGCCCCGGCTGAAAGCAGAATGCCACGCGCTCACGTGCACACCGGGCGGGGGTGTGGCCCTGTGAGTCACGGCCCCGCCCCCTTCGCTGGGGACGCGCTGACGTCAGCCGTTTCCCCGAAAGGTGACGTCAGTGCGTCTCCTGGATGCCGCGAGCCTCCAGTAGAACTTTCGCCGAGTTTCCATGGCTTAAAGGGACCAGGCCTCATTTAGTGAAAGACCTGGGCTGTGGCGCTGCGGACCCAGCGGAGTCACAGAACTTCGTCTGACCATTTGTACCTAGAAGGGCTGTCTGTTGAGATGGAGGTGGAAAAAGGAGCCTCATCGGAGACCCAGGAAGCCCCAGCACCTCCTCATGGAAGCCCTCCTTGATTAACTGCTCCTGACCCCAAAGTCAGGACGTTTTCTATGACTCCGATCCCTAAACATTTGTACAGCATATTCCCGTGGGCCAGACCCTCTGTTGATAGAGAAAGACTGTACTTTGAATATTTCTGTAATCCTTCAACTTGGAAGTTTGACCCAGTTATCCCTGGTTTTGAACATATCCAAACTCATCAGTCATGTGACCTGAAACAGATTACTTAACGGGACATGAAATTTGTGAGCTGGTCTCCAAGCCTTCCTCTTATGCTAATGTGGTCTTGTGGGAGCTTCCAAGGTCAGGAACCCATGTAACATCTAACCATTCAGGGCTGTCACAACCTCCCAGGGAGCTAAACTTATGACTTATTCCCTCCCTGCCTTGTCTAATCCTCCTGTCTCTTCTCAGAGATGGATGTCATTGTCCCCATGTCCCAGATGAGGAAGAAATTTGAGGCACAGCAATTTAGTGTTTTCTTGGGTCATCCCACTAAAGAAGTCATTCCAGGCTAGCTGGACAGTTTGGTTTTGATGATGAAGGTAAGGTGTGAAAGGTGTCTTATGCGGGTATGTGGAGTCCCCGAGAGCCAGCTTTTCCCTTTAAGCACAGCCCAGCATCTGTGAACAATCCCACTCTAAGTCAGCTGTCCCAGATCGGCCTGGCCAGGGAATCGTGGGGAGGCACTTTGGATCTCAACCTGCACCTGCGGGCCTGAACTGAACCCTACCCTACCAGGTTTGCCCTTTGCGGCTCTCTTCCACCAGGCCTGCCCTTGACTCTTGCTCATCTGGAAACTGAGAGGCCATGGGTTGAAGCTCTGCAGAGAAGCACCTTGTTTCTCCACAGTCCCCTCTAGGAAGCAACAGAAAATTTCGGTTGGAACAACATGTTCGTGCCAAAAACAAATTAGGGACTACAGCAGCTTCTCTACGTTTTGGGTAAAATCATGGTGCCTGTGTCCTGGAAGTTGAGCCAAGTGGGCAAGTGCAGCCACTGGTGTCTTCTGACAGTTGGCCCTTGGTTGGTATCCAGCCCACCCACAGGTGCACTGGCCAGGTCTGCCCTCAACATCGTCCTCCCCCTGCCCATCCCTCCATGCACTTCGCACTGACCCTCTTCCCTCCAGCCCAGGCTCCAGCCCCTGCCAAGTTCTCCTTTTTGTCCCCTTTGCCTGGCCTCTGATGGATTACTACCCGTGGCCCTGCCTGCTCAGCCAGCTTTTCTGGAGCAGAGAAGAGGTGGAGGCACGGTGGCAGCAGCTGCTCCCTCAGGATCAGGGCCGGACACAGACTAGAAGTTTAAGACAGTATGTACCTTCAGACCCACCAGGCCCCTGCTTTATAAGGGAGGGAACTAAAGCTCAGGGGCAATGACTGGCCTAAGGTCTCTTGGAGTGTCAGCTAGCGCGTCGAATCCCCAGCTTCCAGCTATTGCACTTTACACAAGTGGCAACTCTGTTGTGAATCTCAGGAGACAGTGTGTATATGACAGAAGGAAGAAATGTGGTGGCATATCATTATGGAATGGAATTGCAAGGGGACCAGAGGAGGCTGCCAAGAACCACTTGCTAACCCCCTGTCCCTACTCTTTCCTCCTCTACCCTCCTGTTTCGAGGAACCCTTTCCCATGGAATGGCACACTGAGTCGCAGTGCCATTTTTAAACCTTCAGTCATGGAGATCTTGTGTGTCATTGCAGGCTTTGATTTGTACCCCCAGCTCCTTCCCATCCCATCCCGATCCCAGAAGCCCCATTCAGTGTCGTTAGAGCCATAAATGTAACTGGCCACTAATGTGGAAGGATTGCGATCTCTGCAAAGGGCCCCGCCCTGGAGCCCGGCAGAGTCCTGGGCCTGGTCCCAAGCGTGCCAGTGACTCACTAGATGACACAAAGTAAAGCCTGGTTTTTGTGGGGGGAATGTGGGGCACTGGGCTGCTGGCCCAGCCAAGGTGGGGTGTGTGGGAGAAGACCTGGCCCCTGGCAGTGTTTGTCACACAACTCAGGACCCTGGTAGACCCCCCTTCTACAAAAGCACCTGGCCGTGCTCTCACTGGTTAGTGACACAGCCTGGTTCTCCCTAATTCCCTTTTAATAACCTGTTGAAGATCTGCCCTCCAGGAATCTGTTGGAAATCTCTTTAAGCATTTGTCTTTTAGCCTGTATCTCCTTTTCAGGCAACGAATGATTTACTATCACGGTCAGAACACTTAGGTTCTAAAACAGAAAGTGCTAGAAGAGAGTCCTTTATAATAACAGCAATAATAATAGAGATTTGATCATTATAATGTTACATGTAATAAATATAACTATATTATAATCTGATGATAATAAATTCAGTTGGTCTCTCAGGATTGGTTTCACTGAATACGTTTGTCTATCTCTGCACATACCCCCTACCCGCCCCCCCATCAGTAAATATTTACTAGGTGCACCTGGTAGCTAGCTCATCAGTAAAGTCTGTGGCCCCTGGCAAATGTGGTCCATGTACACCCTGGGGACCTGGGTTTGCATCCCAGAATGGAGGAAGGTAGTAACCAAGATGAACAACTAAATAAAAAATAAGTGAATGTTTCTTCCCCCTCTCTCTTCCTGTCTGCCTGCCACTCACCTTCATTCCCCTTCACTCATGCCTGTACCTTTCCTTTAAAAAGCAACCATAAGACTCCCCAAAACAAAAAAGACTGGTGGAGTGTGTCTCTGTGGCAGATATCACTGCAGGAAAACTTACACAGACACAGTGTCCTCTGAAAACTTCACCACCAGGTCCAGCATACGGCAGGTACTCAATAAGGACTTGGGTGGGCAGGTGGGTGAATAGACAGAACTGAAAAAGGAGAAGTCATGTGTTTCAGTGGGGGAGCCTTTTAGGAGGCTGAGGGCAGAGGCGAGAGTGCAGTCGGCCTGGGGTAGGTGTGCCTGTGTGTGTACACGTGTGCACATGTAGCTCAATCCAGAGGAATTCTGGCCCCCAGGCTGCTGGTGTGCTGCACAGATGGGACACCAAAGGGACTTCCGATAGTAACATGCAGGCAGCAGAGTGAGGAGGCAGGTTTGAGACCCAGATGAGGACCAGGCCCTGGGCTCTCTCTCGCTTCCTCATGAGACATGTTCAAACGAAGTTTTGAAAGGCAGCCATTCCATAGGGGAGTGGGAAAGAACCTGGCACAGACAGTGGAACTTGGTTCAGCAGAGAGCTGTCAAGTCCAGAGAAGACCTGGAGGAACGTGACGTGTGTATTACTAAGTGAGAGAAGCCAGGCTGGAAGCGCTGCACACTGCACAACTCCAACTACGACTTTCTGGGAAAGGCAAAACCAAGGTGACAGAAAAGACCAGTGTTTCCCTGCTTATGAGTGGGGTGAATAGGTGGCGCACAGAGAACTTGGGGCAGTGGAGTTACTCTGTGTGATGCTATCATGGTAGAAGCATGTCACATACAGTGTTCAAACCTACAGAGCATCCAACACCAAGAGTGAACCCTAATGTCACCTCTGAACTCTGGGTGACAATGAAGTGTCCATACAGGTTTGTCAGTTGTAACACATGTACCATCTGCTACATCAGGTGGGAGACGGGGGATGTCTGTTAGCAGTGATTATACAGGAAATCTCTCCCTTTTTGGCTCAGTGTTGCTGTGAAACTATCATGGCTTTACACAATAAGATCTCTGGGAAGAAAAAAAAAAAGATCCTGGTGAGGTATCTACACCTTTCTGTATGTAGAGTTTGATCCACTGAGGCATGATTGAGTGGGCTGGAGTCTGAGCCCCAACACGACCAGCTCTGTGACTTTGGAAAAGTCACTTAACCCCTCTGATCTCAGTTCCTCTGATCCTCATGGTTGGGTCCTTCCTCAGAGCACTTTGAGAATTATGTAAAAATCCCTGTGAAAAGTGCCTAAACCTGCCCCTGGGGTAGACAGAATGATGACTGTGCCCAGCCCCCAACCCCAAGTCCTCTCTCCTGAGGAGACTCTGAAAGGCTTTGATGGCTACTAGTTTCAAAGTCAGGCCAGCAGAGGAAAGCTAATGTTTGAAAGTAGTATGCAATTGGGAAGGATCTGTGAGTAGAAATGGGCATGCGTGTCCTCAGAGATGCTGGTCACTGAACGTCAGAGGTGAACTTGAGCCCTGGGAGGCAGTGGCAAGCCCCTCACTCGCCTTCTCCTGTGAAAAGGTCAGGATGATGGAAGGCCATCATATTTAGATGATGGCTCGCAGGGAAGCCTTGGTGGGTTAGTCACCTATGATATGACATCATATTGCCACCCAAGATAGTAGCAGCTGTTGGTTGCTTTGAGGGGCAGGGGTGGAGTCAGCTTTTGTTGACCAGCCTTGCCTCGAGGATAAATTGGATGGGTCTGTGGGTGGAGGAAGACCTCACAAGAAGAGAACTCCTCTAAATAGGATGCTCCACAGTTTCCTAAGGATTGTTGACACCTCACCCAAAATGTGAGTCCTGACTTTTCTTGGTTTTGAGGGACCAAGCAGGAGACATGTCATGGGAGAGGAAGATGTTTGGTCAGGAAGCCTTCAGTAGGGGGAAACACCCACCACAGCCAGATTAACCATGGCAGGGCCAGTGCCACCCTTCCCCCCCCCCAAAAAAAAAAGAGCCATGGGCAGCTGAGAAGTTCAATGCCTCAGCTCCATGCTGTGTAGAGGGCACCAGAAGTGGCCCAAGAAGGGGTTGAAGGGTTAGGGAGCTGCAGAGTCTCTGTTGGATTAGGCATATCACCCCACACAGGGTATAGAACAATGGCAGAGCCAGATCAGCACCCCAGTGATGTAGGCTCTGCCTCTGAAGTGAGGCTGGCTGAGATCAGGTTTGAGACACCAGCTGATCAGTCTTTCTGGGGGACTGAGGAGTCAGGTCATAATGGAAAGCACTGATTTGGTTATTTCTAACTCCCCTTCCTTCCTCTGTATTCTCTCTCCCTGACTTGTCTCTTCTGGGCCCTGGTGCTTCGAGAGTGGATGCTTTGCTTGGGTTGCGGGAGACGCTGTGATTAAGAGGGGAGAGCTGACTTGCTGTGTCTGAGGGTCCAAGTCCAGAGTGAGGAAGTGGCAGGGAGAGGGGTCCGGAGACCTCGTTTGGCAGATTGCAAGCTGTGTGACCTTGAGCAAGTCACTGCTTCCCTCTAATCCTGTCTAAATGTTGCACTTGGGGTCCCCCTGACCCTACCTGGGGCTCTGCAGGCCCCTAGGTGTGGTTCCTGTTGTGCTGCAGGCTGAGCAGAAGGACTTGGGTCTGCGTGTCTGGTTCCACCATCCACTGTGTGACCCTGCCCAAGGACATGCCTCCTAGTAACTTCGGTCTTGCTACCATAGGTGGGTTCCCATGAAACATGCAGCCATATTACGCTGGGGGCCTCTGGGAGGCACTGTGGAAATGAAAGTGAGAAAGGACGGTGGGTTTCTGGCAGGTTAGACTGTGACCGGGGTTGGGAGCCTAGGAGGGGTTGTGGCTAGCCAGGCAGCAGGACCTGCAGCCTTGTCCGGCTGGGTCTTGTCTCCCAGCAACTCCGGCAGGGGAAACAATGGAGAGGCTGTGTCTGGTGCTGAAAACAGCCCGGGGCGCTGTGGCAAGTTCTATCTGAGGATCGCGCTGGGCTGCACCAACGCCCAGGGTGTGGGGAACCGGTATCCCGGTGTAAATGAGTTCTGGTCGGTCTGGGGGTAGGGGGCGGGGGAGGGTGGTCCCGGGTAAGGGTCCCGCGCGCTCGGCTGCTCGGCAGCAGCTCCTGCGGGAGTGGGGCGCCGCCAGGGGCTCCCGAGGTCTCCGACCAGCACTGAGCTCAGGGACCTGTGCAATCAATCTCTAATGAACGTTCCAGATTCCTCCAGTTCTTAAATTGGCCAACCTCGCGTCAGCGATCATCCTGTCTCACGGCCGCTTCCCGCTGCAGCGAAAAGTTGCAGCCCTGTTGGGGCTTCACGCGGGGCTCAGTCTGCTACCCTCGCTGACTCACCGATGCGAGCACAGCGGTGTTTCACGAGTCGAAGTGCCTCGGAACTCTGAGTAATGCTCCG
Organism: Solenodon paradoxus; assembly: GCA_004363575.1. Taxonomy (NCBI): domain Eukaryota; kingdom Metazoa; phylum Chordata; class Mammalia; order Eulipotyphla; family Solenodontidae; genus Solenodon; species Solenodon paradoxus. Next base: position 589,887 of record RJWH01000592.1, on the reverse strand, counting down.
TGAGAGGGACCTTGGCCATCCCGGCGCTTCTGCGCACCGAGGACTCAAAGCGCGCGCCGCACTGAACGCAGCGAGGGGCTGCAGGCGCCCCAGCACACGCCCCTCCCGGGCAGGGTCCTAGAAACCCGGGGGCCAGAGTCCCCGAGGGCGAGGCCAGAGCTACCTGTCGGCGAGCACCGGGTGGATAATTTTGTAGAGAAAGTCTTTCGGTAGCCTAGTTTTTATTTACCCAACTCCAGGGCAAGATCATTTGAAGACATCAGAAAATTATTTCTACCCTCCCTTTACTTTCATTAAACAAAAACAAAGCAAGACAGGAAGGGGGAAATTATTTAATAATAACCCCTTCTACCATATGATCCCACCCAACACATCCTCCCATCTGCTGCTGTCCAGGTCCAAAGCTTATTCTAAGTGTATCTTTCTGGTTCATTTGTCTTGTTTTTCTGTATTATTATATATGTGTGTGTGTATATATATATATATATATATATATATATATATATATATATATACATATAATTCAATGTTTCTCTTTCTCCTAATTTAATTTTCACAGCAAAATACCCTAAAATGAGTATTTGCTGTTTCAAATGGCAAGATTTCACCTTTAAAAAAAATAAATAGTATTAGTGTGTGTGTACCATGTCATCCTAATCCATTCATCCATTGACTTACGCTGATTCCATATCTTGACTTTTGTGAATAGTGCTGCAATAAAATAGGGGCGCACTCATTTTTTCACGTTAATATTTTCAGATTCTTTGGATAGATACATAGAAGTGGGATTGCTGGATCATGCAGAAGCTCTATTTTTAATTTTCTGAGTAATCTCCATATTCTTTTTTCAAAGTAGCATGTTATTTCTTAAAGCCAATTTATTACTATTATTGATAATTACAGTAATAGCCTAGGATTGCATGAAGGAATGTGCTTTTTCGAAGGGAAGAGGAGGGACATTCCCCAACTTAAAATATGTGAGTAGAAGCCCAGGTTAGGGGGTAGAGTGAATGCCTTCTTAAAGCTCAAGAGCCATTAAATAAGCTGAGTCAAGTGTTTGGACTCAGGAGAAAAGAGCTGGGCCCCAGTCTTGCTCAGGTGTCTTCCCTGACCTCTCCTTCCTCCTCTTATAATGGGAGTATTAATAATCTTGTTCTGCCTACCCAGCCTCAGACTCTGGAAGGGCAGGGACAGGATCGCCCCCCCAGCCCCCCCCCGTGTACCCTAAATGTCTAACTTGGAGTCTGCACAAAGTAGGTGTTCAATAATGTTTGCAGAATTAATGAATGAGATCAGAGCTTTGAAGGCAGAGTTCTGCTCTTTGGTTTTGTTGGTTTTCCTGCCTGTGGTTCCCACTGTCCAGTTAAAGGATGGGGCGGGGAGTGGGGTGGGGGAGGGCGGTGGGCAGCAGGTGGTGGCACTTACACTAGTAAGGGAAAATAACTGCTCACATCCTTGGGGACTAGCTGCTAAAATCAGGTGGCAGTTGAACCCTCAGCTCAGCTCCTCCTTCAGAAAAGGCTCCTTCGGCAGCAGGATAGTCATCTTCAGGTGCTCATGTGTTCGAGGCACTTCAGGAGCACTGTCAGGGTTGATTCCACCTGCTGAGGCCATCCATTTCTATCACCCCTGTTACACAGCAGGTGTATGGACAACAAAGTCACCTATGTGTCTGAGCACTGAAGGACACATAGGAAAGTGTTCGGACTGAATAACCCTTAGAGAACAGAAGTTCCGCTCTCAGATGTAAAAGAGGGAATCATGAAAAATTAGTCCTGCCACTTTTTATAGAAAAACATCCACTTGGTTTTATACATGAGGGCATATTTCCAAATGTTGTTAAGGGCTGCCAAGCATAGGGAGAGACTTTCACAAAATCCTTCCTCTGCAGCAGACCACCTTTTTTTTTTCCTTTGCAATGGGCCTTCTTACCCTCCTCCTTTCCTCTCCTGTCCTTCCCCAATTTAACTCCTTCCTTCCCTTCTTGCCTCCATGCTGCTTCCTCCCCTACCCACAAGCATTCCTTCTCATCCTGTGAAAATTGTCAGAGTGGACAATCAAGTTTTAAAAGTCCTATAAAAAGAGAAAGTCATGAACTAATTATAAGCTCACTTTTAAATAGTTCATAAATAGTTAATTATTTTTAAGCTACCAAGCTTGGTCACATATAAAAATAGTCTTGTTTACTTAAGGATGTCCTGGATGAAGCAGTAAAAATTAATCTGATCAAATCCGGCCCTCTGAGTGTACACTTAGAATGTTCTGCATTTGCATCATGGAAGAAGAGGGACACACACTGAGGACCTTAAACTGCTCTTGACTGAGAGGTGGAGGTGTGTTTTGGGGACCACCTGAATTGACTGATCTGTCTTCTCACACCCACCAGAAATGTTGCCGGGCTTACTTCAGTAGTAAATATAAACCAGTGCAGCCTTGGCCAGTCTGTGATCCCATCCCAAACATCTCAGGATGGTGCCGGGAAGGGAATTGTGGTGCATATCCCAGCTGCTGTGGCTTGGTGCATCTGCCCTAGAGGACCCTGGGGGTTCTCCCCACTCCTCTTTAGACCAGAGCTGCATTCTGGAACATTCCTGATTTCACAACCCTCACCTTCTGCTCCTGTGGTAACCTAACTACAGACACATTACTGCTGATCAGACCAGGAACCCTAATGGGTTTGGAGGACAATGGTCACTGTTCCCTAAGCATCTCAAGTCAAAACTTGTGACCTTGATTTATTATATGCACTTTTATAGATCATTTAAGTATTCAGGTAGTAGTATTATTAAGTTAAATTGTAGGTTACTGAATAATTGAGATCCATATTTTTAACATTTATCCCCAGATAAACTTCAGCTCTTTAGAATTCTCAGCATAGATTCATTCTATTTCCCCCATAATATCTTTTTCTTTATTTCCTTACTCCTCCCTTCCTTACCTCTATTCTCTCTCTCCCTCCACCTTCCCTCCCTTCCTCCTTCCCTCTTGGTCTTCCTGTGCATTGTTCTCATGTAGATGTTTTTCTAAGAAGTTTATATACAAGAAGATAAGAAAAAACAATTTTCTAGGACTTCATAGACACTTTTCATCCCTTGTATTTTTGACTGTTATTTTTAATCGTGAGTCTATATACTTTTTCCAATTAAAACTGTAATTAACCAAAACAATGTTCTGCCCTTCCTGTTTTCATTTTTTAAAGGTGTTCCCTGCCCCCCACCCCCCATTCTAAGATTCTAATGCCAACCTCTTTCTTCCTTGACAGAAATGAAATAAAGGAAGAAAATGAGGGAAAGAGGGGGAAGAGGGAGACAGATGCTAAAGTGGGGACCAGGGAGGGGGAAATGGGTTCCTAACAGCATCCAGGAAGTTGGGGACCTTTTTTCTTTTTTCAAACTCCAGATCTAAACATCTTCCTACATCTTCAAGTATTTTTCTACAATATCATTTTAAGTGGCTGCACAGGAGTGCTAAGTTAATATGAAATGCCTTTGTACTGTCATGTATTTAATACCTTGTCAAATATTGGGCTATCTGATTTGCCAGTATTATGTACAGAGCTGCAGTGAACGTCCTTATAGCTAAAACTTTGTGCACAGTCATTCTTATTTACTTTAAAAATGTCTTCTCAAAAGAGAACACATATATTTCTCAGAAGAAAATAGATCAGAGTATGCAAATCCTAATATATGTTACACCTGATGTAATTTCACTTTGAATTTCTATAAACATGAAGAAATTTCCCCCATGCTTGTTAACAAGTTTTGTTTCTATTTGTGAATTTTCTATTTCTTTTACTCATGTATCTATTGGCATCTTAATATTTGCAATGATTTAGAATGTTTCACATATATATCAAATATATAAATACATTATATAATATGCTTTCTTAAATGATAACCATCATGTATTGGATATTTATACTTTAATGTTGGTTCTATACGTATGTGTGCATGTGTGTGTGTGTGTGTGTGTGTGTGTGTGTGTGTTGTGTGTGTTTTGACATACAGAGGTTTTTGGATTTAAAGTAATCAAGTCTGTCAATAGTTTCCTTTCTGAAAAAGAATCATCTTTTCCATATAGGATTTTGAAAATTATTTTTTATTTTGTTTTAATTTTAAAACTTAAAAAAATAAAATGTGCATATTTTGCATGGTTACAATTACACGAACAAATCCTAAGTGCAGCTTTTAGTGGGTTGCGATAAAGGGCAAACACATACACCCATCGGGATTTAGAAATTGGGAAACAGGGAGCAGGTTTCTTCCCGAGGCGTTGCTTACATATGGACATGAATACACTGGAAACCTGTGCACAGCACACTATCAGTGGGTGAAGTTTTTGGCAGGGGATTATATCTAAACAAAACATCATCTCAGAAAGTTCGCTGCTGTCCATTCTAAGAGTCTCAGCCAGCTCCACTCCAGAGGCAACCACAGTTTCTAGTTTTTTCAACAGTTTTGTGCCTTCAGAACTTTGTAAACATGAATTCATACAGCATGAACTCTTGTGTAAAGTTACTTTTCCTTGATATTTTACATGTTCACCTGTGTCAGTGCCTTTCAGGAGTTCATGTTTGTAGCTGAAGGTCCTATTTCATGAAGCGTCTACACTACAGTTTGTTTCTTGTTTCCCTATTAATGGCCCCCGGGCTGTCTCCAGAGCTGGATCATTGTCAGCACAGCTGGGCATGTCCTTCTCAGGACAAATGCTTTCCTCTTTCTTGGGGCAACACTGAGGGGTGGACTTGCTGGGTCATAGGGTAGATGTATGTTTAGTTTTAAAAGAGGCCGCCGGGTTTTTTTCCAACGTAGTCATGTCATCTTACACTCCCACCAACCGTGCATGAGGGGTCCAGTTGCTTCGGAGGGTCACCAGCTTTTGATGTTGTCTGTCTTTTTGATTTTAGTCATTCTGTTGGGCATGGTAGACTATTGTGTAGTTTCAGTTGGCATTAACTTGACACTGAAACTATTAAACAATTTTTAGTGTGCTTCTAATTTTTTAATTTTAATTTTTATAATTTCATATTTAATATTCCAGTATATCTATTTATCCATCAAAAGCTATCTTGATTATGATTTGAGATAAGTCCCGAAATTAATTTTTTCCTAGTCAATGAAACCAGGCAGTTTATTAAATAACAATTTAATTTCCACTACTTTTTAAATCATAGATTAAGTTCTTAATGTATAATGTGCCTTCACAAAGTCTATTCTGTGCAATTTATTTGTACATTTGTTCTTTGATCAGTTCCAACTGTTTCGTTAAAACGTGCCTTTTTTCCCCCAATTATAATGATCACAGGTAACATTTATTGAGTGTCTCCTACATACAGGGTTTTGGTTCATTACATTATTTCTTCCAAATCTAATGGCTCCATAAGATAGATTCTGTTTTATTATCTTGGCTTTACCATTTTTCATTTTAATCCTCTCTCTCTCTCTCTCTCTCTCTCTCTCTCTCCCTCCTTCCCTCTCTCCCCCATTTCCTCTTGAAATTTGAAATATCATTGGTTTACAATAGGAATCATACTTATATTTTAAAATGCTTTAATTCATAGTAGGGTCACTGTCTTATTCCTTTTCATATTCAACATTTTTCCTTGCTGCTCATACCTAATTATTCTTTCAGTAAACATTAGAATGATAATGTCAAATTATGAAAAGATTCTTTATTAAATTTTCATTGAAAGCATATTAAGTGTATAGGCTAGTTTGAAAAATGCTGATATCATTGCCACAGAACTTCATATTCAAGTTTTCTTCTGTCTTCTCAGTACCATTTTGAAGTTCATATTATATGAATTCTCCACATTCTCATTAAAGCTATTCAAGACTTTCAATGTCATCATTGTTCATTTTTGCTATTGTAATTTGATTTTGTTCATTGTTTTCTAATCGATTAGTATTTCTATATATTGGGTCTTTTTGTAATTTGATTTTGTTCATTATGTTTTCTAATTGATTAGTATTTCTGTATACTGGGTCTTTTTTGAATTTATGACTTGTATATTTAGCAGTTTTCTTGAACTCATCAATTCTAATAATAGCAGTTGAAATATTTTTCTAAATTTCTAGGAGTGTAATTACATCACCTACAAATAATTATAGATCTCTCTTCTAATATTTATGCATTTTATTTTTATATTCATTCTATCTAATTGAGAGTTTCCAGATTATAATTAAATAAAAATGGAAATAAACTATATACTTGTTATGTTCCTGAATTAATAATGTTGCCTTCGTATTTCATCCATAAAGATGCTTTTGATTGTCTGAAATAAATTTTTTTATTATGTTAAAAGAAGTCCTTATATTTGTCATCATTTTAGAAAAAGGGCTGCTGTTGAATTTAAATGTCTTTTCTATGTCTAGTGAGAATCTCATTTGGATTTTCTTTCTCAACTGGTGAATGTGATCTATTATACTATTGGAGTTTTCAAATAGTAAAACATAAAATTTATTCACTCTAGGTTAAAGTCTCCTGGGATTAAATTCTTGATAGTGCTATCTGAGTTTGGATTTTTTCCTCTTTATGATTGAGACAGGTTTCTTTCTTTCTTTTTTTTTTTAACTGTCTTCAGGTTTGGACATCAAGTTGCATCTATAAAAATAAATTAGATACACTTCCCATATTTTTCAATGCTTTGAATTATTGAAACATAGCAATTACCTGTTCCTTAGAAATGAAAGATTTTTTCCCCCATAAAGTTTTCTGGGCCTGCATAGTTTCTAGAGGGAGTTCTTGTCCTCACTTTTCTTTCTAGTTTCTTCAGCTGTAATTGTTGTGTTTATGTTTTATACTTAGAATTGTGGTGATGTATACATTTCCAGAAGACTACTCATGTCATCTAGGTTTTCAAATGTACAACTTATAATTCTGCAAAGTATTGTATTTTTGTTTAAAATATCTCCCTCTTAGCTGATATTGAAGTTTCTCTTTTTATTTCTAATTCTATTACTCACAGTTTTTCTTCATTTTTACTTTTTCTAAAATTTTGTCTATTTATTGCTTTACTTAAAAGCAGCTGTTAATTATATAACTTTTCTAGATTCTAATTCATTTAGTTTTGTTTTTCCTTTATTTTTCTTTCTCTTGATTTCTTTGGGATTTTGTTGTTTTTATAAATTGTTGGGTTGAATATTTTCATTTTTCTTTTCCTTAAAACAATTAACCCATAAAGACTGTAATTTCAACTTCCAAAACATTATAAGATTTCATAATTTTCCACATGGTGTATCTTTATTTTAATTATCTTCTAACCATTCTATTCTTATGCTTTAAAATCTTATTTAAAATCTGTTCTGTCCTTATACTTTCATTTTATTTTGTGTTCATTTCTATCACTAATAACTTTTATGTCCTGTGATCAAAGAAGTAAATGTGGATAATTTCTGCTTCTGAAAACGTCTTCTAGTTTTGATATATGCATTGTACATTCCTTCTCTGGTTCCATGTTTTTTCCCATTTTGTTTATTGTGTCTTTATTTTCTCTTAATGTAATCGAATATATCCCTTTTATTTGATTGTATTTGTGGATCTTATATAAGAAATCTTTCCCTGATTGGTGATAAGCATATTTTCCTTTAAAAATTATAAATGTTTGCTTTTCACACTTAGGTTTTTAGAATCTTTATTACTGCTGTGAGCAAGGATCTGCTTTCTCTTTTCTTTCCCACAAGGATCCCCAGCTGTCCCAGCCACACAAACCATTTTCCTATTGCTTTGGGATGTCTACTCAGCCATGTATGGTTTCCTTGTGTGTGTAGGTTATTCCTGAACTTCTGTTCTGTTCTGTTCATCTGTTTGTATATTTTCTGTGCCAATACCACCACTCTCTTTTTAATATCTCAATATCTAAGGAAACGAGTCTCAGTACCCTCTTCAAAGCTATCTTGATTCTTCCTGGCCCTTCCATGTGAATTTTAGAATCAACCTAGTAAGAGTTCATACATACTTACAGGGGATTTTAAAAATTAAAATTGCCTCAAGTTTGTAATCACTATGTAGATAACTGGCATTTTTATGTTATTAAGGACTCTAATTAGTGAGCATAATATTTCTGTTTACTTAGGTATTTCTTATATTCAATAATGTTGTCATAGTTTTCTTCATCGAGGTCTTGAACATCTTTTAATAAATTTATTGCCAGGTACTACATACTTTTTGTTAAATGTTGTGAATAGTATTATTCTATTTCTGTAGTATATTTTTAAATTTGTTATTACTATTAGGAATGCTATTGATACTTATGTAATTTTTATATCTAGTATTTATTGAATACTTCTTAGTTCAAAGCATTTCTCTGTGAATTTTCTTGAATTCTTTAAATAGATAATCACATTTTCAGTCAGCCAGAAGAGTTTTTATTCTCAGAGTCTCTCTCTCCATTTTTTCCTGTCATTTCAGTTAAGACCCTCAGTACAATACTGAGCAGAAGCTTAGATCTGGTATGTTATTCCTGACTGTTAGAAAAATGTCTCAAATACAGCACCAGTTAATATAATATTTGCTTGTAGAAATTGGATATATGGCCCTTATCAGTAAAGAAATTTGCCTTCTATAACTAGTTTGCAAAGATTATTTTAAAATCATGAATGAATGCCATATTCTATCAAATAACTTTTCTTCATTCATCAAGTTGATATAAGAAAGATTTTTTTAAAGGTAAAGTTTATTTCACTTTTGATTTTTTAACTTCAGTAGGCATTTAAATCTTGAATTATACTTTCATTCTTGAGATTAAATTCTATTTGGTCATGATATTTTAAGATATTGTATCTATATGAAAAGTAAGATTGTTGTAATTTTCTTTACTTGTACTGTCTCTGTATGACTTTAGTATTAAAAGAAAATTATATGATCATTCTTTCTGTCCCATTCTCTGAAAAGGAATATATATATATATATACATATATATATGTATATATATATATACACACACACACACAAACAGTGTTTATTCTTTTTTTTTTGATGGTAAAAACATTTGGACTTGGTGTCTCTGGAGTGAGGATAACTTCAATTAACATTTACTTTCTTTAGTAGCAAAAACTTTTTCTAGTTTCCTCTGAATAAATTATCAGCATTTTATTCTTTTCCTCAAAATTATACATTTTTCTGTTTCCATATTTATTGGAATGAAGTTGTTAAAAGTGTTCTTTTACATATTTTTGCATGCATTGTTCTATTTCTAACTCCTTTTTATTCCTATTTTCTGTTTGTGTTTTTTCTTTGTTTCTTGATCAATTTTGAGTAGCATATTTCTAGCTCTCTAGTTGTTTCAGAAAAACAACTTTTGATTTTATTTCCTAAATACTGTTTATTTATTTAAATTTAATACTATTTATATATATTATTTAGGACTCCAGTCAATGGACATGAGATTTCTATTTACTTAGATTTTATATTATATTCAATAGCATATAAATGTATTATTTTGATATATATATTCTTTTTTATTTCTAGCTTAGGTTTCTCTGTTGTACTTTTCTTGGTTCCTTAAGTCAGTCACTTTATTTATTTATTTCTCTGTTTTTGTCTGTTTTTTCATTTTGTTTTACAGGGTATGTTTTTTAAGTTATTAAGCATTCATTGTTCTCTTGGCCAGGACAAGCATCCAGCACTACTCAGTAAGTTGTTGGGCCCTGCTCCCCATCTTGCTGTTTTGCTTCAAGAATTGTAGATGCACCAATTTAAATAGAAAAAAATAGCTATTTTTTATAATTAATAGTTACTCATGTTTATCAAAATCATATTAAGCAATAGTCCTTTGGTGACGTTCTATGGTTAGTGAAACTCTCCTGGTCTCTGTGTGTCTGAAATGTCTTTACTTGTCAGCATATTGAATTCCAGATTGACCATCATTTTCCTTCTGCATTTTGATCACTATCTTCTAGAATCTCCTGTTATCTATGAGAAGGCTGCTGTCAAAATTAATTTTCATTCCTTTGTAGCTAATCCATCTTTTATTTCTGTCATTTTTTTATTATCTCTTTAATATTCTGCAATTTTGCTACAATGTATCCAGGTCCAGATTTATTCTTATTTTCATGTTTGGTACTCAGATGTACTTTTGATTTGAAGTCTTCAATTCTGAAAAAGTCTCAGCCATGATCTAAGTATTGCCTGTCATTCCCCCTTCCTCATTCAGAGTCCCTTGTGGGCTACAGTAGCTGTCCCTCAGTCCACTCTCCATGTCTCTTGACACTGTCTTCTCTGCCTGGGTTCTGGAGGGTTCATCTTCACCCTTTCACTTCACAGTTTTCTTCAGTCTAGAAATCTTCTCTTCTAGGGCACTTTTAACGTCAGTAATTACATTATTCATTTCTGAGATTCTTAGCTGGCCCTTCTTGGAAAAACATTGATAATGTTTTTACCTACTTTATTGTATAATTTCTAATGATAACTTTTATTCCTATGTTTGACACCTCCAATGTTCTTAGTGTAAAATCCTCATTCAGCTGGCCTATAACATTACCATGTGAAGCCCTGACCTGATTGCTGTCTTTTTCAGCATCATTTCTTCATGAGTTTAGGGTTTGGGTCTGCAGACTCATTTCAATTGACTGTTCGGTCTCTTTGGATTTGTTTTTGTTTTTGCTTTTTAAATTGTATTGCAGTAACTTTGATTTACAAATTAAATCAGATGTGTAATTCCCCCATAGGTGCAGCTTCCCCATTCCTCAGATATATGTCAACACACCCTGCCCGCCACCAAATCACCAAGTGTTCTTCACCAATGTCCACTGGGCTCCACCACCATTTGCTCTTTCTCCCAGCCCATCCCATCCCATTCCCTGTTGGTAACCATCGTTTTATTGCATGTGTCTAAGGGTTGGTTGTGTTTCATCTGCTCCTTTGTTTTTTTATATTCACATTCCACCTATAAGTGAGGTCATCTAGTATCTATCTTTGTCCTTTTGACTTGTTTCACTTAGCGTCATCCCCTCTAGTTCCATCCACATTGATTCAGATGACAGGGTTTCATCTCTTCTAAGGCCTGTGTAGTATTTCATTGTATATATGCACCACATCTTCTTTATTCATCTGACCCTGGGCACTCAGGTAGTTTACAGTTCTTAGCTATTTGGATTTCATTTTCCTTCTCTCTCTTCCTCTGTGCTCACCTTCTCCATTTCCCACTATTGCTCAGTCCCACCCAGTCCTCCAGCTCCTGAACCCAGAGACTGAGTTTCTGGTGGCATTTTAGGGTCACTGCTACAGGATGATGATGAGGGCACAACAGAATCTGCTGCCCACTTTGCCCACTGATGGTTCTCAATCAGCATGCTAGGGTCATGACCCCTGCACTCTGACCTCCTGCATGCTGGCCTCCTGCACCCAGGTCTCCTGCACCCAGGTCTCCCTGGCTTTCTGTTCCCTACTCTCCCTAGCCTCCTGCACCCCAGCCTTCTGCACCTGGCTTCCTGTGGCCCAGTCTCTTGTGCCTCAACCTCCAGCACCCCAGCCTCCAGTGCCCAGGCTTCCCCAGCCTCCTATGCCCCAGTTTCCTGAGTTTCATCTCCTTGGCCTCCTGCACCCTTGAGCTGAAGGAATCAACCACAGCCAATCTGTCATAAGGGAGGTAACTCTGGGTTGAGGTGGAGCTTTGTTTATTCCCAGACCCCAGAGAGGCCAGCCAACTTTGGAGTATGACAGTCCATGCAAGAAGGGCCACTAGTCTCAGGATGGCTCCACCTTTGCCTAGCTATGTCACCTCATCCTCCTGCACCCCGAATTCCTCTTCCAGAAAATGAACGTCCTGTGGGTGGGTGGCAAAAGTCATCCTGATGCATGGTGACAGCTCCATCTACTTGGGTTCTGCTGACCATGGTGATAGGTGGTGTGAAAGACAGGAGCTTCAGCTGAAAGCACAAGGTCTTTAGACTCATCACCACAGTGTCCCCTAGTCTATCCTAACCGATGTAGCTGCTTTCCTGAGCTTAGGGCGAGAGAACCCTCTTTTTCACCACAACATCTTCAGCTTAGTATTAAGCATGATCATTGCTCCTTACTCTGTTTTCACTCCAAGGACAAACCTACTAAATGCCTGAGCACCCTCTCTGTGCAGTTCTCCAATTATCTGAGAAAATGGTAACCTTGTGGGGAATCCTTGAATCCTAAAAAGTGTCAGGGTGCTCTTCCTGAAGGGGGGAAGACAACACTTTGACCCGAACATGATTTATCCTGACATAAAGATGAGTATAAACATATTCTGTGCTCAGTGACTCGGGGTGCAGGAGGCCAGCAGCTGTGTGGGAAGCCCGCACTGCAGTACTGAGTCCTGGCCCACGTTGTAGCTTCCACATATACGTGTTTTGCTCTTGGTGTGAGGGCCTCCAGCACCTCTCCCTCCAGGTAGAAAACTTGAAAACCAAGAAGCCAGAAGATGAATGACAAGCAAAATCGGTTTTGATAGTGACAGGAAGTCCAGCAGGACCCCGGGTCATGTGCATGAGCCCCAGCAGATTTCTGATCAGTGTTTGAAGACCAGTGTTGCTATTATAATTGTCGTCATTGTTTTTGCCAAAGGACTCAGGCTTTATAGAATTAAAAGGTAAAAAATTGGGGCTCCTTAGGTGTTTGCTGCTGTACATATTACACTTCATGGTATAATTTATTAGTGATTTTAAGAGAAATAAACAGCATAGACAAAACATAGCCTATACTATGAAAATGCAAACACTGATTAAAAGCATCTAACAATCACTCACTCTCCAGAGGAATACTTAATACATACCTGTGAACTATCTTCCACATGTATGCAATAAATACTTGCTAGATGTATGACTTCTAGACAAGAGATATAGTTACATAATCTGTTCTTTTTCCTTGTTCACTACTGTAAGTTTTATTTGGGTATTTTTTACCAAAAATATGTGTTACAATAATGGATAGGCCAGCTATATATACCATTTTAAACAGAACAGTAATGTTTGCTTTCCTCTTTCCTGGCCATCAATTTTGTTCTGTTTTAAATAAACCAGGACTGGCTATAACATAGGTCAACAGGGACAGTTCGGATGCCCCAGGCCCAACCTGTTGAAAGGCCCAAAAGCGCCGTCCAATTTTTGTCTCAAGGAAATATGCTCAGTCTAATAATGGAGGATGATGCAGAAACTAGTAAACAGAAAGAATAAAAGCAATCTTTATGACCTACTACTGTGGTTAAGGGGCAAAAGAATATCATTCTCTCTTTAAAAATTGTGTTAAAGAACATTGCATGATAACATGATATAAGTTTCAGGGCACGTCACTGAGGATCAGCATCTGTATAGAAGACAGTGAGTTCACTGCTAAAAAGTCTTTTCTTTTCTTTTTTTTTTTTAAGGTGCAGGTAGGAATGCAGGTGAGAAGACAGGCAGCAGAGAGAGGAAACACTTATTTTATTTTATTTTATGTAGCTATTCATATTAGTTGTTCCCCTGGACCTAGGATGCAAACCCTGGTCCTTGTGATGTATGTGAACTGTGCTACTTTGGAGGCAGCTGACCTAACCACTACTCCACCAGGGCACACCTAACGATTCAATTTTATCCTTTACCTATAGTTACACTTTCTTAAGGATAGGTTGTTTTATAATTTTCCAGAACAGGTACATTAAAACTAAGTTAGTAGAATATTATTAAAGTTCTCTTTTAATGAATGTCAAAAAAACACATCAGTTTCTGAGTAAAAGAGAATTGCGAAATGTGTGAAAGGATCTAGGGTGCAATGATCCCTTAGGGCAATGAAACCTCCCACCTGCCAGCTACCAGATGTAGAAATTCAAACATGTAATACACAGGTACATGTGAATTTGAGATAAAAACAATTCTTAGCATAAGTGCATCCCAGATATTGGTGGGATATACTTATACTAAATTTCTTTTCTGCTCTTTATCTGAAATTCAAAATTACCTAGGCACTCAGTACTTTATCTGGAAACCCTAACTCCCTCATTTTTTTCCATCCTCATTTTATACCATCTTCTGGGATAAATCTGGCCACTCTACCCCAAGTCACACAATTTCTGTACCTGTGAGTTTGCATTCAGGCCTTACACTTCCACAGTGTGGGGCCTGGAAAGAGGCGAGTTTTGCCAGTCTCCTACACCCTCGTAAAGCAGCATGGCCTTTAGAAGGTCTCTAAGGAGAGGGCCTCTGGGCTCTCCCCTTTATGTCCTATTTTAGTCACAGACCATGCTGGAGGAAAGACACGTTGGTCATGAGATTCCCTTTGCTGTGTCACCAAGTCAAATTGAATGCCCTAAAGAAAGCATGGGAGAGCAGCTCTGTCCCTTCAGATTCTAGAAGCCTCTTTCTGCAACATGCCCAATTTGTTGTTATTTTAACAGTTAAAACCCTCCAACCCCCTGACATCTGTACCTGCACAGAGATAGAGCTGCAGTTTTTTAAACCTAAAAGAGAAACTGGGTGATTTCAGGCAGATAGTTAGGCATTGCCAGAAGATCCAAACTTGGAAGAAAGGGGAGGAAATATATTAGTGAGCAGGAGATACAAGCACAAGGATTTGTTTACTCCTCGTTCCTGCTGCCACTTTACAAACAGCACACAGAGGCTCAGAGATTTCAAGCCCTTTGCTCAGACACACAGTTGGCAGCACAGCTTGGATTCAAACCTGGGTCTCTGGGGCCACGTAGAGTTGAGCCCTATTTCCATGCTAGCACTCATCCTCTCTGGGAGGAGAAGGGTACTCGAGAATGCCAGGGTTGTAGAATGCTCTAGAACAGATCACTGCGTCTCCTGGGACAGGGTCACTCCTCATCTCTGAGAGAAGAGGCCATGGAGTATACTGCAGTGAAAATGGGTTTCAGAGCTGGACATACTGTGTTTGAAACACCTCTGCCACCTTGGCTTTGTTTCCTAATTTCTCAATGGGTCAGATGTCAGTAGGAAACAAATGGCATATTTGGGGGCTTTTCCTAAGGGGATATCTGCTTGGCCTGCTAAGGAGGCTCTGGTAGGACAAAGGGAACTGCAGGGGTGGTGAAGCCCTGGATAGAAAAGCAGGGAGGGGTGTTTGATTGTATATATACTAGTAATATATATACTCGAATAGCATATATATAATAGCATGATATATCCTGTGTATTATATACAGACTGTAGAGTGTATATATACTGTTTATAGAATAGTGTACACGTGTAAGTATAATATACACTATATATTATATAGACTATATATACTATATAGACTATACATATACTCGTATATAATAGTGTATATATGCTAGAATAATGTATGCTGTATACCACATATATAATCTAGAGTATACGTGCACTAGTATAGCTAGTGCATGCATACTGGCATAATGTATGCTCTATACTCTACATATGTGTATATAGAGAGTATATACATATTAGCATAATATAGAATAGCATATATATACTAGTATATATTGTCTATTGTAGACTACTGCATGCATGTAGTATAATATATGCTGTATATTATATATGCACAACAGATGTACATGTACTAGTACAACACAGAATCATGCACACATGTAGCTAAATATAGAGCAGATATGGGCAGGGAGGTGTTGGTGGCTCTTCACGCATCACCTGGACGCCTCACTCAGCCCTGCCCCCTCAACCCTCACACAGATTCTCCAATTTTTCATGGAATTTCTAAGATCTTCTGACCCCAGAGCTTGACCAGAGATGGAGGAGACTGTATTTGAGAGGTGGAGGGGTGTCAGTGGAGGTTCCTTCTTCCTCTCTGCTGCCCAGAGTGCAGTCAAGGTGGGGAGGGAGCCCCAGGAAGGGGCATCTAAGAAGGAGGGAGCTCCAGGTAGCGGGGATCCCCAGAAGGTGGAGACTTGAAGTCACCTTCAGATGAGCAGTGTCTGCAGCAGTAAGTGTTCGGTAAAGGAAGGAAGGAAATAACACATGACTCTGATGGAGTAACACCTTGAGGACACATGGCCCAGAGTGACCTTGGGGAAAGTGCCCAAGAACTCGCCCCAGTGAACCCTTCAAACGTCAACTGCAAGGTGGTCGCCCCTTCTGTGAGAGGCAGCCATGCTCCTGCGCCTAGGGAAGGAAGGGGATGCAGGCAGTCCGGTGGAGCCCTGCAGCCATCACTGGCAGCCCGGCCCTCAAACCGGCAGCAGGTCAGCGCTGCCACCTCAGGGAGCCCAGCGTGACCGGTGAGGCTCTCCCCCGCACCCCCAGCCCGCCTGGCCCGCTGCCCCCCACCCGGTTGCTCCTGGAGACAAGCTTACCCGGAAGCTCTAGCTCTGACAAATGAACCTTTTCACTGACGCTGACAAGAGTCTTGCTTTTTCTCTCTTGAGGTGAGCCAGTGAGTTGGAGGAAGGAGGAAGGGAATTAAGTTTTAGAAAAGGGATGACCCTTGGGAAGTTAAAAACAATAAAAGTTACAAATTGAGTAAAATGATGGATTTAAAAGATTGTGTTTGACAGAATTTTAAGATGACATAATGCTCAAACTACACATAACTGGAGTTCAAGAAATGTTGTGGAATGAATGCATTAATAAAGACAGAATATACCTCTGAGCTTTGAACAGACTTTTGAAACTGGCCAGGGAATGAAAATATTCCTTTATTCTATTATTTCTATAGGAAAATATGTTTTGCATCCCAAACAATGACTTCTGCAGATTTTGGGGTTGTTGCCCTGGGGCAGGGGCGGGGGTTTCCTGACACGGACCACAGTCTCTAGCTGGGCTTTGTGACCCCCGGATTTAGAAGCCCACAGCCTGGGCTCCCGGAAGCTGCCTTGGTCAAGCAACAAAGAGTTGCTAACAGGAGACAACCCACGAACTCACAACAGAGGCAGGACATGGTCAATTAAATCTAGCTTTTCTGTGTTTTGCTTTGTTTTGGTGTTTTTTAAACTGTTTTTTATTTGCTTACATTGCTATGTGCATTTTTTTTCCCCTAAAACAAAGATACAGGAATGAATGCAAGCTGGCAGGTAGGAAGGGAGAGGAGAAAGAAGCTCTTCATTTATTTTATTTAGTTATTTCATCTTGGATGTTTCCCAAACTCCAGGTCTTGAACTGGGGACCTTAGGATGTATGTGAACTGAGAAAACAAGGGGATTAAGTGAGACTGCACGTTCTGAACTCTGGCACACTCAGCACCTTCCCAGCCTGCTTACGAAGTGCCCTAACCAGGCCGGTTACCAGCTGCCTTACTGGCAGGCAATTAGAAGGAAAACAGCATTGTTCCCACTGGGGTGCCCAATGAAGATTGTCGTCTATCGTCACCCTTGGGCATCCCTACCAGAAGACAAGTTGCCCACACAAAGCCCCACTGCATACTGACTTATACCCTCTTTCTAGAGTCTCTCTGTTACTGAAGTCAGCAGGGAGGGATGAGAGGAACAGCTACTCCCTCTTTCAATTTAGTTTTAATTTATGTTACAGTAACACCTGTTCAAAGTTTAGCACATCAAGCAATAAATAAAAACTAGAACACACAGCAGTCTCCGCCCAGGTCACCCCAACTTTGATGTCACGCCCTGAAGGCATTGTTTTTCATTCTTGTAGCTGTTTCTGCCCCATATTTATAAATACATTGCTCATTCCTCTAATTTCCTGAATTTCATTGTTCAGATATTCTCTTTTGACTTCCAACTTTGGACATATGAGTTTAGCAATATTCCTCCACCATCTTCATACTCCCTTCCTCAAATTGCTAACAATTATGCCACATTTCAGCTGTCCACATATTTGGACAATAACTTCCTTTTTAAGAATATAATCAATACATGTATATGATTTTTTCTGTGATGATGAAGACATAGTTCATTGTTATAAGGAAAATGATTGTTCCGATGTGACATTGACATTGCATCCTCTTGAGCTTTTGAAGGTGTATCTTGAAAAAGAATCTACCTTGCTGTGTGCTTTAAGTGAACTGGGTGGTGACTTTGTCCTGGCTGAGAAGGAAACTTGATCCTAGCATGGCCCCAGGCTTCACAGTAACACATTTACATGGTCATGATAATGAAAACTCTATTTAGTTTTCCATTCTCAAAGTCAGTGGCTCCACAAAGCAAAGACTTGAACATGGCACTGAAAGTAGTTGTAGATGTTTTCATCCTTGATGTAAAAGTAAAGGGACAAATGCAGATAGGAAGGGGTGGAGAGAAGAGCTTTGTGCTAATTCCCTCAGTTCACATAGTAGCAACTCACACGTCCTTGGTAGAGGGAAGAATAAATAGAGTAATACATCATGTAAATGCACAGATGGAACCAATAAATAAATTATAAATCAGAAAGCTGGGGGCAAGGAACAAGGAAATTACATCCTCATATTTTGTGGAGGTGAGTCCATAGACAGAGGCTTAAACTGACCAAGAAATGGTTTTCAAAAGCAATCTGAATAATTTAAAAAATAAGTGTTAAAATATGCAGCTGAATGGTGTGATCTCTGGAAAACGACCTGAGCATGGGGGTGAGTACTGCAGATTCTCTGTATAGACACATGCAGACTGTTGGATTTTTAAAAGGCTGTGCATGTATTACTTCCACTTTAAAAAATGCAGCAGGGGAAATGCGTTTTAAATACACACATTTTAGAAAGTTGAATTCAGTATGAACACAGGAACCACAACTCCAGATGTGTCTTTTGCAATGACGATCTAGATTGCTATTCTTTTTAAAATGGGATGTTTTGCAGGCACTTCTTTAAATACAAACATAATGGGTCTCTCTTTGAGGAATTCTGAAGTTAGCATTGGCTCTGGGCAGCATTAGGGAGAAGGGATGGTGTATTCTCATTACTCTTACTATTGGTTACAAAATAAGTGTGTCAACCACCTCAATAATGAAGAGAGAGTGCACAGAAGTGAGAAGTAGCTCTTTCTGATAAACTGGCTTCTTGTGCCAACTCCTGTTTCGAGTCTGGAATCTTCTTTTGTTATCTAAGCCTCTACCTCTCTTCCTTGGGCTGGTCGGTCCCATTCACATCAGCAAAGCTGGGTTCAAGTATAACAGATCATTTTTGGACCCAGAGCTGTGCAATGGATAATGTTTTTCCCCTTACCACACTTCTCCTAGTCAAACTTCTCAGTCCAGAGGGGGAGGAGAGTATCCATCTTTGGAAAGATTGGAACTTGCAGGCTCTCCATTTGCTGAAAGAATGAAATTCAGAGCAGGACTTCTAAGGGAATCCACAGTCTGACCTCAGCGTTTCCAGACTCTTCTTCCCTGCTGGGTCTCTGAGTCCACTATCCCTGGCCCCTGTTCCATCCTGTTGTTCAAGAAGTTCCTTAACTCCATTCAAGGTTTCCACAGGTCACTACTGCAAGGAAAAACCTAAGGTGACAACTTGGCTTAGATCTGTGGGAAAAATACAATCCAGAAATGTATCCACTGGTTGAGAAAAGCAGCCAGTTAGGGCAGAGGTCAGGAAAACATTCACCGAGGGATGCAGCAGGTACGGAGGCCTCTGGGTTAGCCATGGGCTGTAGAAAAGGAGGCTCTGGCCTGTTGCACAAGTCTTTCACATTTGGAAAGATTTGCACTGTGTTTCTTTATCCTTGAGAGCAAAGCATTTTGCAGCCATTTGAAACCTTTTTGATTCTGGAAAATTCCGAACCTGCACATATAAATCCTCATATACCCACAACCCAGCTTTAACAATGATTGATTTTTACCAACCTTATTTTATCTAGTGCTCCGTGTGTGTGTGTGTGTGTGTGTGTGTGTGTGTGTGTGTGTGCGTGTGTATTATTTTAAAGCCAACAACGGGCAACTTAACAGATAAGTACTTAAAATTGTAGTAAAGTACAAATAACATAAAATTTGCCATATTACCCGTTTTAAGTGTACATTTTAGTGGCACTAAGGACATTACCATTGTTGTGCGACCCTTACCATCGTCCACATCTGCACGCAATCGCCATCTGAAACTGGAGTATTTCCAGTCACAGTATCTCCCCTTCGTCCCTCCCAACAGCTACTGGTAACCACAGTTCTCCTTCTCGCCTCTGTGAATTTGCCTAGTCTAGAAACTTCGTTTGAGTGGCCTCATACAGTATTTGCCATCTTGTGTCTGCCTTATTTTCTGTAACATCATGTTTTCAAGGTTCATCAAACTTGTACGGGTATTCCATTCCTCTTTAAGGCCTTACTAGGGCTTTTAAAATACTCATCACAAAAAACCTAACGAAATTCACAATAATTTCCTAAGATTATTGAATTAGCCTGTCTCTGTTCATGCTTCCAGAATTATCTTCTTTAAATGTCATTTTAGAGTCAGTTTGGCTGAAGCAGGAGACTATAGGGCCATGTGTTGCATTCGGTTGCTATATCTTTAAGTTCCTTTTAATCTATGTTCATTTCTCCTCCCTTGCGTTTTTCATGCCATATATTAAAGAAATAAGGTAATTTGTCCCAAAGGACTTCCCCTAGTCTAGATTTGGCTGATTGTATTCTCATAGTGTTGTTTAATTATTTCCTATGTCTCCTAAATTTCCTAATAGCCAGTGGTCAGATCTAGGGGTTTATTAGATTTAGATCCAAGTCCCTTGGTGAGCTGCGTGTGTCCTATCACATCACTGCGAGAGGACTGTGGGGCTGGGCATCCCACCTCTAGGATATTAAGAAGCATAAGTAGGTCCCAGTGTCACCAGCCTGCTCTGGTGCTGATAACATGGCATTTCAAATGTGTTCCAGAGTCTTTGGAAGTGATCTTGAGCTTACACATATGTCTGCATGTTTATATCATTCACTAGTCTTAGCCCTTAGAAATGTCCTCATTTCCTCTCTGGACTCACATCTCCCCACTGTCCCTGCTCATCCTGTGATGCTGAATGACCACCCCAGATTTCACCCAAGATAGCTATGTCCAGTCAGCCTTTGAGTTGCCTCTGAAAGGTGCCCGCTCCAAGCACAGAGCTCTCTCTACTTAAGGGTCCTCAGCCACCACCCTGGTCGCCTATTCTAATGGTGGGCTCTCCCGGGAGTGAGTCTTCCTCTGTCTGCTCTGCCTTTCCTGGAGTCCAGTTTCATTTTCTTGAGTTTGGAGTTCAGTGAGCTGGAGAGAGACTGCCCCGCAGAACCTGAGACAGGTTGGGAGAATGAGGCCCCAGGCTGCCATTTTCCAGAAAGCTGACAGGCTCAGGAACTTCACCAGAAATTGGCAAGAACCAGCATGTAGTTGACAGCCAGGACGTGTTGTTTCTCTCTTAAAACAAAACACAGGTAAGTTATATTTAAAAAAGAAATGTTTTCAGAGATCATGAACTCAAAAACAGCTGGCAGTTTTCCAAAGTTTAGAGTTGACATCCTGCATATTTGGTACTTATATAAATTAGCAGAGGCCAACAAGTGCCTGATTAAAATTAGTGTACTGCTTATACATCCTGGGCAGGGGGGGGCGAGGAAGGAGGAACAGGGAGAAGATAGAGCAGAGACAGCAGGGCAGAGAGTCTCAGATAAAGGTGGTGGAAAGAAAGAGAACATAGGTCTAGAGATAGAAACAGAACAGGAGCTGTGGATGCAGTCTCCTGATCAGTTTTCCAATAGAAATAAAATATGAGCCACAGATGTGAGCTGCATCCACCATTTTAAAGTTTCTAATGGCCACATTCATAAAAGTCAAATTAAATAAATGCCTTCATTTTAATATTTTATTTTATAGTCAAAGTATCATTTCAACATCTAATTCATGTAAATATTATTAATATGCTACTTTACTGGGTTTTTTGCACTAAATCTTCAATATCCAGTGTAGCTTTGACATTTAGAGCAGAACTCAATTCAAATTTGCCACATTTCAAGGGCTCCCTGGCATCAACAGAACCGGGGGACCCACTGGCACCATAACTAAAACAGTTTGATACATGTACCTGCCCACCCAGTTCATGCAGAGCCCCTATCTCTTGGCTCTTCTCTCATCGCCATGTGGCAACCCCAGCGGCACTGGTTCGCGGCACTGGTTCTCAGCTCCTACATACAAGTCTAGTAGGAAAGGTGACCCTTTCTCCAGCTGCCCAGCCAAACCACCCAGCAGTCCCTGGGCCCAGAGTGGGTGGGAGCCCATTCTTGAGCCAAGTCCAATGTCTTATGGTTTGCTCTGCCTGGTGCCATGATCTCCCAAAGAACAAGGACCAGGAATGTGAAGGAATGTCTTTCCCAGAGAAAAACAGGAAACCATTATCTGAATTGAGAAGGACAGATGTGGAACAGCCAAGAACCAACAATATCCACTCAAAATGTTGGGCACTTGGAAAGGTTGTGGCCAGGACTGGTTTCCTGAGGTGTGATCTGTGCAATCCTGCTCTAAAAAGCCTTCATGCTCTGCTGTCTCAGTTTGAACTGTTTATTTGTTCATTTACCTTAAGGAAAAGTACAGGGAGGAATGAAGAAGGCAGGCAGGAAGAGAGAGGAGGAAGAAGTATTTATTTATTTAGTTGTTCATCTTGGTTCTTCCCCAGGCTCCCATCATGAACCCGGGTGCTTGGATGTATGTGGACTGTGTCTGGTGGAGTTAATTGCTAAGCCACCAGGGTGTGCCCAATTTCTTCATTATTTAACAAGGGGATTCACCGTTTCATTTAAATTACAAATTACATAACTAATTTTGAATGTGACTTTGGACACAAATTTTGAAAGATAAAATAAAATGACCATTTTCCAAATGGAAAGGTAGGGAGGAAAAGGAGGAAAGTCCAGACAGGGAAAGCAACAAAGGCACCAACTTGGGGCTGTGAAAGGCTCAGTGAGACCAGGGTACCTCTAGTGGTTGGGGTTGAATGTGCAGGTTGGAAGAGGGCCCTCTGAGTGGGAGAGATGTCCTGAAAGCCCCCAGGCTGGGCTCAATAAATATTTCTTGAATGAATTACAATAAGTCAAATTAATTACATTAGAAATGTATTTATTTTAAACCTATACTATTTCAAATGACATTACAAAACAACTGGCCGCTTTTGCACACCACTTTTCCTTACCGACTAAGTCTCACTCATCCCTGGGTAAGATCAGCACGTGCTGATCCTTATCACCAGCATGTTAGCAAGGTTAGCATTCCACCCCTGTGACTTCATCGCCCAAACATTTGTGAAGCAGCGAGATGTTTCTAAGAACTGTGTTTTCCAACTGTTTACTGTATAACAATAATAGTATGCCTAATGACTGAGATGACGTTTTCAAAACTTAAATAGAACAAGCCTCAATTGTGTGGGAGTTCATTGCTTTGGTGATAAAGGAGAAACACAGACAGTGACTAAGGTGGAACAGTGTTTCATTTTCATTTTGTTTCCTTTGGTCCTACATGTTGGGACATGTAATCCAGTCAATGCAGCAGAGTGCTGTGGGAATGTGAAAGTTAAAGGAAGGCTTGATATGTCAGAATGAAAGTACATGGTCTCCTCTCAAGCCCCTCCCTTTTCAAGGTTGCCCGGAAAGAGAAAAAGATGACGGTCCCTCCAGCAACTGGACTATGAGCTGATGCTGGTCAGCATTAGTTTCCCAGACTCTTTAAAGAAATACTGAAGAAACAACACCACAGCTTTATTTTAATTTAAATTAAACATGAGGAAAAACTGACGTTTGGGGACCTGCTAAACATCCGGTGTGGGGGCTTTATTCAATCGTGGATTCCCAGCACCTCCGACAATGCCTACTATGCACCAGACACTCAATGTTTGATGAATAAGTGAATGAATCTACTCCTCACTCAGTCCTATGTGGCCTTCGTGCCCAGGACCTTTTAAAATCAGGCTGTAACTCTCCGTGGTCAAAGTCTGTCTCCCCATGAGCTCTGAGCACCTCTAAGACAGCAAACACCACTGTGTGTCTATAGACCCTGACACAGTACCCAGCACATAGTAGGTGGTCATTAAATGTTTGTTGTGTATATGTATCACGCATGTTAACTGGCCAGTTAAACAACTATTTAAATTCCTCAAGGACAAAGGTGCTCTGATACTGCCCTTGTAACCTCAAGGTGTCTAAGCATACTGCTGAGAGCAGGACCTGGCATCAGGACATGCTTGAAGAAGTGACTGATAGTATAAACTCACTGGAGTGACTCACTGCCCTCAGCCACTCCAGTTTCAAGTACAAGTTCATCATCAGATGATTTCAGTTCATCGTATTTTGGGAAACAGAATACAAGCCCAAAAAGCCCTACTCCGTTTGCTCAGTCAATAGCAGGGCTTATGTTTGTGGTTAAAGCAAATTATGGAATAATTGCAAATTTGGCAGACAGGAGAGAATCACAAAGGGCATGGGGGTTTGTCAGCTGGAAACCTTCTGGGGTTTTAGGGGTATGGAAGGTCACCCTAGAAGTTTCTATGCATTCAACAAGACTTTGGTGAAGCAGGGTTACCTGTTTTCAACAGGGCTAACACTTATATGCCCAGGTAAAGCTTTGTACGGTCTGGGGGATACATAACTTAACAGTAGCTTGGTCAGATCTGTGTTTGAGTCAAGTGCACAGGAGCAATTTTCTTACAGCTCTGAGTTTGGGTTTCCTTAACTGTAAAGCTGAAACAATAACATGTACCCCACTGGGTTACTGAAAGCATAAAGTGAGATACTGGGTACTTTTTAAGTGCATACCAGGGTGCCTGGCATGGAGTATATACTCAGTAAGCAGTAATTCCTAAATGTGACCTGGCCTCATGTTGGCTTTTTAAAAGTTGAGTTTTAAAATCCATCAATAAGTCAGTTTGAGGGATAGAGACTTCTAGTGAAGTCTAGAAGTTTCTGATGTGCCAGGGTTCTTTGGGACTGTGGCTTCCAATGTAAAGCAGGAAGGAGAGAAAAGGGAACATTAATAGAATGCTTCCTAGTGGCAGCTGAGGGTGGTGCATTGTTCTTTTTAACCCTCACGTGCCCTGGTTAGATAGATGTTATCCTCGCTTTAAAAACTGAGGTTCAGGACCCACCCAAAGCCAAGTAGGAGGTGGCAGGTAAGAATCTGAACTCAGTTCTACCTGAGTGCAGGTCCAAGTTTCTTTCGCCATCCAACTCCAGCCCTCAGTTACGCTCCGTCTCATCTGGGAACGCATAGTCCCTGACTATCACAAGACCTCCCTGAGTTATGATGGCTCACTCTGCCATCAGCTTTCCCTCCACCTGGCCCCAGTCCTGCAGATGGAACAACCCCGCACCCCTATGCAGGGCAGAGGGCAGAGGGCAGAGAGGGAACACCGGATGTTGTAGACCAAATGCTGTAAGAGGCTAAGACCCCAGAGAGCAGCTTCTCTTCTCTGAGCTCAGCTTCCCCCGAACAAGGACGCTGGGCTGCATCTGAGCTTCCCACTGTCCCAGGAGTGCTTGCTTCAGAGCAGCGCTGGTCCTGGTTCAGCACCTGGTGTGATCCAGAGCCAGATGACCTGGGCTTAAGTCCTGCTCTGCCATTCACACTGTGTGACTCTGGGCACCCAGTCGCCTCACTTTCCTCATCTAGGACACAGACATGTTCACGGGCTGACCACCTCGGGTTTTTGTGAGGATTAAAGACACTGATATACTTAGATGCTTAGCCCACAGCCTGACACAATGTGTGATCCCCAACAGCACTGGCTGCTATTATTTTAGAGAGTTATTTTACAGACAGAAGAGAAACGATGTATCCCCCAGGATCCCAGGAGCATACATTTCTGTGGCCCATCAGGAGCCCCAGATACACTTGCTACCTTTTCCCTTAACAATTTGTGGATGACACATCCATGTTGTTTCATATGAAAGAATATTTAAAGCATTTATTAAATAAGACACACGCTCCAGCTCCACCCTCTGCTTGCCTCCTAACCGGGAGCATCGAAGGGTCCTGTGTGCCGATTCATGACTGGTTTGATGAGAGCAGGTGATGTCCAGGGTCCTTCAGGCTCTTGCTGTGTCATTCGTTCGGAGAATCAGCACCAGACTCCAGGAAACGATCCCAGGGGTGGTCACCTAGGCCAGTAGGTGCTGCAGTGCCTGGGCCCACACCTGTGCTCAGGGTGAATGCTCTGCTCAACAGTCAATAGACAGAAAATTGAAGGGATTGGAAAAGTAGAGCGGGGTAGGATGGAAGGGGGAGGGCTTTAGGAAACAAGGAAATAGTGGGTCTCAGTTACTGGGGTCCTTCCATCTTCCACTGTGCCTCGAAGATAGAAATCAGACACCTTCTCTAAGCCCAGTTAAGCAACTTGGGTCCTGTTGGGATGATGGGTCATAATGGGATGGCTCCATTCTCCATAATAAAGATGGAGATTTGTATAGCACTTAAGCAAAGTATCAGTGACACCCTGCATGCTGAAAGTAGAGAGACGACAGTAAATCATACTACATCTACTGGCCATTCAAGACTGTGGTAATAAAAGTCAGGTTGTGGCTAGAGGGAGGTGGAGAGAGGCTGATGTGATCTGGGGGTCACATGGGCTTCTAGAATTGGAGGTGGTGGTCTACTTCATATCTTGGGTGGGAGGTCTGGATTTTTATTATGAAAATGAACATAAATGTTCTATGTAATCATCTGTACTATGCTACATTTCACGATAAAATGAGATATGTATTTTTGAGAAGAAAATTCAGATAATAAAGACCACATACAATTCAGAGGGACTGACAGAAGAGCAAATTCCAAAGTTTCATGCAATACAATCAAACTATGTTTCTAGAAATTACATGCATGAGAAAGAAAGACTGGAGGAAAACATATCAGAATGCTAATCATGTTGAGATGGTGGGTAATTTGTCTCTTTGTACATTTCCCAAATTGTCATAATACTGAAAATAAAATCATACTGTTTCCCCCAAGGAAAGTATGAGTCTTCATTTTTTTCAAACTACTCTCATGTCTGTTATCTCATGGGTTCTCACAACAACTCTTTGGGAGGGACTGGATACTAAGTGGTTTCATTCTCCAGGCTGGGACACAGATGAAGGGCTGTGACCTGCACCAAGTTACTCCCTTGCTTCAGTGGGTCCCAGGTCTCCAGAGTCCTGCTGAGGTTTCATCTTGGATGCCAGGGCTCCAGGATCCCCACTTTCAAGTGGGCAGAGCTGCTCCATGGGTTCTCACCATGATCAGGTGGGTGTCTATGGCTGTTGAACATGGACTACACACCAGGTCCTAACAGATGAAGTCCCACCCTTCTCTCTAGCAAGGCACCTAGTGGAGGGATAGAATTCCTTGGAATGGCAGGAGTGGAGAGGAGATGGCGAGGGAGAGGGAGGGGAGGGGAAGGGAGAATTGCTTGTTAGGACCACAGGTTGTGTTTGAGAATCAAATTAATGACATTTCTCTAGTTTCTGGAGGGAGGAAATGTGGTTGAAATGGGTCTGTCACTGTGCCATCCAATGAGACCCTGCCACATTCTCTCCCCCCACCTCTTAGGAGGGGTTGCCAAGATCTTGTAGGATGGCTTCAACAAAAGACCCTCAGAGTTCAGCCCAGTTAGAGAAGAGGGGCCTTTGGATGGGGGACACTTTTTCAATACCAAAGGCAGAACTAGACCAGAACCCAAATCCTTTCTCCCATCCAGGGGCTTCCTGCAGGGACCCTGGGAGCCTACAGACTCTTTGCCCTACACTGGGGTGGGGATGGGGGAGCCTGGTGGGCATGGAGGTCGCTGTGGAGAGATAATAGGGATAGCTCGTCCTTTCTGTATGGAGTCCTGTCCCGTTCCTGGATATATCCTGACTTCATAACTGTTGCCACTGATGAAGGGGACAGAAAGATGAGGAGGAGGTTGAAGGCTATCTCCAGAAAGCCCTCCTTGAGTTATGATTAACAAAACCCTACTAAGGACTCCTGTGTGCCTATCTCAGTGAACCCTCCCACAGCCTCTGTATTCCGTGCTGTTATCAGTGCTACTTTCAGCCGAGGAAACTTTAGCCCAGAGACTGCGATGACTTATCCAAAGTGACACAGCCACTAAGTGCAGGATCCAGAACCTCAGCATCACCAGCCACACTTCAGAGACCACTGTGCAATGCTTGCCTGCTTTCCTGAGGGGGCCTGGGGGAGACTCCTAGTCATCCCCATGCTCAAGCCCACTCAAGAATGGGTGGGCTTTGGATAGCAGAATAGAGGTGACCAAGGGCCACCCCTGCTCCTCTCTGAGCTAAAGTGGGTGGAGCCAGGAAAACAAGCTGCTGGAAGTGTCTGCATTTAGCTGTGTTTCACTTGCTTCTAGAACTCTGTGAGCAAAGAGTTGGAAGAACAAGGTGATGGGGGTGGGGAGGGAGAAGGAAGAGACTGTTCCTGGATTAAGGAATTGCTAAAACCTTTAAATACCTCCAACTATTTTACTTTCTTTCTTTTTTTTCTTTTGGCTCCCTGCAATGTTTTGGTGTTTAGATTTGGTTGCCACGAGTGGGCTGTTTTTAGCTGCCTTGCTCCTTCCCCTCCCCTTTTAACTGTTTTCCCTTCCTTTTGTACATGCCCCAGCATGAAGTTTCCAGTCCTTATCTCACTCAGGAAAACAGACCAAGCTCATCTGAATGTGGGTCCTCCTGCAGGTCTCTCTCCTGCCTGAACTTTCAGCAATTTCCAGCCTTTTCTGCACTCCTGTGGAGGACCAGCCTGGACTTCACCCTCCTAGGGCCACTTTCCCCAGGGGTGAGGCAGTGGTGGAGGCTAGCTTTCTGGTCTGGAAGCTTTTCGTGCTTCCTCTTGATGGCATAGAGTATGTACATTGGACAGTGGTGACCTAGTATGAAATCTGGGTAAATCGAGGTCGTGAGGCAGATATTGATCACCCCTGGTGACACACCATGGGCTTCTTACAGCCTTTGCCAGCCTTTCTCTGTGGGCTCCAGTTCTCACACAGCACAGTGATCCTGGGGGCCTCATTGGGACTGGGCAGGAGTGTTTGTTTTCCTTGGATAAGTTTCATTCACCAGGGGGTGGATTTACCTCTCTGTCAAGATTCTTATCACTTTCAGAGTTTCAGTAGGAGAGCCAGCAGAGAAGCCAGGCTCAGTCTCTGTCAACAGCTGACAGCATTTCTATCCAGGTGTAACTTGGACACTCAAACCAAGAATTGTTAGAAGAAAGAGAGTTATCAGAGGAATGGGAGGCACTCTGGTAAAAACAAAACAGAAACAAACAAACAAACAAAACCAAGAAGCCGCCCAAGGGTTGTGGACTCTAATCACTGTTCTCTGCAGCTGAAACCTGTTTTCAGGACTATAGCCCCACGCTGGGCTGGTGTCTTTGTGTAAGCATAGTTTACGATGCAAACTGGCTAACGATTCTTATGGGTGAATCACTGAGGGGGAAAAGGGAGTTCCCCGAAGCTGTCCCCATCTTCTTGTTCCACTTTATAATAGTGCAATGTATTTTGGGGCTGCAGGTGGCAGACAGATAAAAAGAGGATCTAAAATAAATTCATTAACCTTTACAAACGCCTTTCCTTCCGTTGTGCAGACTTCTAGGGGTTGTGCCGACTTCTAGGGGTTGTGCCGACACGCCCGGGGCTCACCTGTCCGCGGAGTCTACCTCTGCGCCCCGGGGCGCGGGGTGTGGTGCGGGTATGGGGCGGGGGGGGGGGGGGGGGGGGGGGGGGGGGGGG